>JAVJIF010031676.1:0-27500 GCA_038442645.1 Agave tequilana
ACCATTCAGGGTGGGACAGTCAACGGAGGTCTTGGCAGACAAGTACTTGAAGGAGATAGTTCGTCTGCATGGAGTTCCAGTCAGTATTGTTTCAGATAGAGACACCAGATTCAGATCCCATTTTTGGGAGAGTCTCAAGAAAGTTTGGGGACCCGTCTGAAATTCAGTACATCATATCATCCTCAGACAGACGGGCAATCTGAGAGGACTATCCAGATTCTTGAAGATATGCTAAGGGCCTGCATGATTGAGTTTAAGGGATCTTGGAAGATCATCTTCACTTGGCTGAGTTTTCTTATAACAACAGCTATCAGGCAAGTATCAAGATGGCACCTTTTGAGGCATTGTATGGAAGGAAGTGTCGGTCACCGATTTGTTGGGATGAAGTCGGTGAGAGGAGACTTTTGGGGCCAGAGATTCTGATTCAGACAACAGAGAAAGTCAGAGTCATCAGAGATCACCTCAGGACAGCTCAAAGCCGTCAGAAGAGTTGGGCAGATTCTCAGAGAAGGCCATTGGAGTTCCAGGCAGGAGATCATGTGTTTTTAAAGATATCACCTACCAAGGGAGTTATCCGGTTCGGTATTCGTGGAAAGCTGAGTCCGAGATATATCGGCCCATTCGAGATTTTGGAGCGAGTGGGGGATGTGTCTTACAGATTGGCCTTACCTCCATCTTTGGACGGTGTGCACAATGTTTCCACGTATCTCAGTTGAGGAAATATGTAAAGGATGATAGTCATATTTTGGATCATTCCGAACTGGAACTGCAGCCAGATTTATCATATCAGGAGCAGCCGATGGCCATTCTGGATAAGAGTGTGAAGACACTGAAGAACAAGGCTATACCATTAGTGTTGGTGTCTTGGAACCGGCATGCACCAGGAGAAGCCACATGGGAACGAGAGGATGTTATCCGAGAGCGTTACCCTCAACTCTTCACATCTTGATTTGGTAAAAAGCTCTTTCCTTCTTATTTCTTTTCTACTGTTATCTTTCCTCTTATCCTTATCTATCTGTTACCTTTCCTGTTACCTTTCACCTTATGAAATTTCGAGGACGAAATTTTGTAAGGTGGGTGGATTGTAATACCCTGTTCCCAGAATACGTACTTAGTTGCGTATTCAGCTTTTCGACCGTATTTTCGATTACTTCCTGTATTTGATCGATTTCACTTTCAAATATCATTTTCCAATATATTAGATTTTCTATGATTTTCTGGATTTTTCCTGAATTAAAATAAATTCTTCAAAACCGGTGTCGACCAGTGTCGCTGATCGATTCCTGGATTTTAATTCTCAAACAGTTAGGAATTTCTAGATGGTCCTTTAGACTTTATTTCTTAGAATCATATTCCCTACTTAAATACTTTTTCTGAGAATTTTATGAATTTATGAAAATTTCAACGGAGTCGGTAAATTACTGATTCCGGGATTTTTAGTTTTAAAACTATAAAGTATTTCTTAAAAGGATTTCACTATTAGTCTTCATATATTATTATTGATTTTTGGTAAAATTACGAGTCGTTCCGAGATACTTGAATTTCGGACGATTTCGGTATTTTCCGAATGTTTTCCGCATACTTGATTTAAACCTAGGGATCCATGCTTTCAATATTTTCAATTTCCAAGTTAGAGTAAATATCTTCCTTATGAATTTCTTTCCATTTTTCCTTTTCCTTTATTCCTCTTTCTCCACAACCACAAATTTTTCCCATTTTCCAAAATACAAATCTCTTCCAAAAATTCAACCCCACACAATTTTCTCACCTACTTCCTCATTAAAATCCCACTCATTCTCTCTCTCCCCATGGCCGGCCAAGTGGCCAAGGAGAAGGACACTCATCTCACCCCCCTTTACACAAAAACCCCTCTCATTTCCTTCAATTGCATCTCCTTTACAAAAATCTAACACCTATATAAACAATCTCTTTACATTCTTTTCCCTTTTTCTTCATTTCACCTAAGTGCTAGCCCTCACCAAGAGATCTCTCCTCCTTCTCAACCTCAACCCTAGCTCCAAGAACCACCTCAAGGACTTCATCCCCACCTCAAGCAACTGATTTGGAGCTTGGATCGTAGCTTTTCGTCGCCAAGGATCACATAGGTGCCATTTGACGACCACACTCTTCCCGGACTCGTAAAGCTTCAATCGAACCTTTCCTAGTGAGTATATCTACTCACCAAGACTTGTGAACTCCTTTGTGTACTTGTGTTGACAATTCATGTTCACTTGAGCCATAAAAATCACATTTTTAGACCCTCAAAACAAAACCCTAGAAATCTGTCCTGTTTGCTGTTTTCCACGATTAGTCGACTATACCTAGAGACTAGTCGACTAATCCACTGTAGTTGAAACTTAACCTTTTCTGATTTCACAGTTTTAGTCGACTAGGCCAGATTTCCAGTCGACTAGAGACCCCTAGTCGACTACCCATTTCTCCCCAGTCGACTCCTGTTTTCCTGAAAATTAAACATCAACTCTCTGTATCTCAGACTTAGTCGACTTAGGTATCCATTAGTCGACTAGTAGTTCCCTGTTAGTCGACTACCCTTACAACCCTAGTCGACTAACTTTCTCTGAAACAGAACCCAACTCTCTGTTTCCCAGTTTTAGTCGACTCATCCAGACTAGTGGTCGACTTAAGACCCCTATTAGTCGACTAACCCTCCCACCTAGTCGACTAATTCTGAATGTTTGACTTAGTTGATTCTGTTCTGAAATTTGATCTTACTATTGATACATGTATGGCATATTACTTTGTTCATGCTTCTTAACTGGTACTACATGACATGTTACTTGATAGACATTATCTCATATTACTTCATGACTTGTTATTACATATCATCGCTCCATGACTTGTTAAAATGTGAATATCACCACTTATCATGCCATCCCTTAAACCAAGCATGATACACTTGACTTTTGCATAAAATGGACCAACTTACACATGGGTCGGGGAAAACATGCGGATATCGATATGTGTTCGTGTTTACAGTGGCTTTTAGGAATGTTGTGCAACTCATGTTCCGGTCTGACCTGTGGGCCTCCAGGGGACCGAGGGGAGTGCTTGCTCCCTCTATTACTGGTACCATCATATTAAGGGCATACATAAGTCCCTCCTGTTTAGCCTAGCGGCTGGCTTCCGTCACCAAGCAACGGAACAATCCTGGACCGTTATCCCGGGCATGTACGGGGTCCACTGTAAACATAGTTCGTCGATACAACCGCTGATTTCCAATAACAACCTTGCTTACTAGGATATGGATCTATGTGCTCTGGGACGCTGGGTCACATAGTTAGATATCACAGTAAGACAAGTAATAATAATAAGATGTTAACTGTAAATCTAATGTATTAGGACTTTATCTCTTCATGCTTCTCATACTTGTTAGCTGATATTCCTTATATGGTTTCATACTACTTATTCATGTCTCTTAGCCACTTGGCTGTAGTCCGTTTATTGTTTATATGTCTTGACTCCTTGGATTTGCATATTCAGATTCCGAAGCTTGGAACGAAGTGGAGCCATCCACAGAGGACCAAGCTTACTTTAGCGAGCAGGCGGACTAGTTCCAGTCCCTTCGTGCCAGACTTACCTTTTGACTCACGAGATTCTCTTTCTACTTGTGAGCTTTTTGTATACATATTTGTATATATTTCTTTTGGACTTGGTTATGATGTAATACACATGTATTGTGTAATACCTTATAATATCCTGTGATAACTTTGTATGTGTACTCTTTATGTTGGCATATGTATTGATACCACGCTTTGTCGTGTACTCTGTTTCTTGTTGTACTTTTTGCTTAGCGTATATACGTGTGGGGCAATTTCTGGCCTACGTATATACGTCGCAGTGACGTCCCCGTATCCGTGGATTCGGGGCGTTACACTTACAGTCAGGGTATTTCGGTCGACCGGCCGGTCGACCGCCTCTGGACCCTGTGCATGTTGTGCATGTCGGTCGACCGGGCCGGTCGACCGACCTGCCTGTTCTTCTGTGCTGCTGCTATTTCCTGCTGCTGTCCCCTTTGCCTTTCGTCATCGACTTCCTTGGCGATCACTTCGATAACCCTTGGCAATCCAGACAATTCCTTGGCAATATCCTCCTCTTTCCAACAATTCTCCACCTCGGTGAAGATTTTCAACTCTGAGCCGAACACCGACTCGACAGCGGCTGCACCAACGTGGTTGCCTATGTACCCCTGCCCAAGCGATCAAGCCGTCCGTAGTTCACCCAAATGAGCTTCAGCAAGCTCAAATCACCTGTAGGACATGGAGCAAAGCTTTGCAATGTGCAAACTTCACTCCCGACACCACCTTTGTAAGCATATCGGCCGGATTCTCCGAAGTGTGAATCTTCAACAAGTCGATGTCTCCTTCCTCCAGAATCTCTCGAACGAAATGGTACCTGACATCAATATGCTTCGTCCTTGCATGATAGACCTGGTTCCTCGCCAAGTAGATGGCGCTCATGCTGTCACAGTTAATCTTCAGCATATCCTGTTCCACGCCCAAATCATCAAGCAACCCCTGAAGCCAAATTGCCTCCTTCATGGCCTCTGTCATAGCCATTTACTCAGCCTCTGTGGTCGACAAAGCGACGGTAGACTGCAGTGTGGAGCGCCAACTCACCGGTGCCTGTGAGAATGTGAAGACATATCCCGTCGTCGACCAGCGTTTGTCAAGGTCACCTGCATAGTCTGAATCCACATACCCTATGCACCCTTGCTTTCCGGTGTTGTCCTTCTCAAATACTAGGCCTACATCAATTGTTCCCTTGATGTATCTCAAGATCCATTTCACAGCTTCCCAATGACCCTGTCCCTGATCATGCATATATCGACTCACCATGGAGACTGTATGTGATAGATCTGGCCTTGTACACACCATAGCGTACATCAAGCTACCCACCGCACTGGCATATGGAACGTGAGACATATACTCACGCTCTTGAACACTCCTCGGAGACATCTTTGCTGACAATTTGAAGTGGGGCGCCATAGGTGTACTAACAGACTTAGTATCCTTACTGATATTAAACCTCTGCAGTACCTTCTCCAAATAGCCCTTCTGAGTCAAACTTATCCTGCCAGCTTTCCTGTCTCTAGTGATTTCCATGCCCAATACTTTCCTCGCCTCGCCCAGGTCCTTCATCTCAAACTCTGATGACAGAACTTTCTTCAGAGAATCAATAACAGATCTCGACCTCGAAGCAATCAACATATCATCTACATAAAGAAGTAGATAGATATATTCACCTGATGGTAGCCTGTTGTAGTACACACATGGATCATAATGGCTACGTGTGTACTTTTTCTTCCTGATGAAGCTATCAAATCGCTTGTACCACTGTTTAGGAGACTGCTTCAATCCGTACAGCGACTTCTTTAGCTTACATACTAACTCTTCCTTCCCTGCAGCTTTGTAACCTGTGGGCTGTGTCATATAGATCTCCTCCTCAAGATCGCCGTGGAGAAAAGCGGTCTTCACATCAAGTTGGTCAAGGTCCAACTCATTCTGTGCCACCAAGGCCAATAGAATACGAATTGACGAGTGTTTAACTACAGAGGAGAACACCTCGTTATAGTCAATTCCTTCCCTCTGAGCGTAGCCTTTAGCCACCAACCTTGCCTTGTAGCACACTGCATCTTCTTGGAGAGATCCTTGCTTCTTAGCAAACACCCACTTGCATCCTATGGCCTTCTTCCCTTTGGGCAACTTGGTGAGTTCCCATGTGTTGTTCTTGTAGAGAGATTGCATCTCTTCATTCATGGCCTCTTTCCACATCCTTACTTCCGAACTGATCTCAGCTTCTCTGAAGGTAGATGGAATAGCCTCCTCAACCACTGGAAGTGCATACGCGACGATCATATCAGTGGTGAGCCAGCCTGGTCTCCTAGTGTTCCTTCGTGGTCTTTCAACTGCAGTAGGATCTGGAACAGTACCATGACCTGCTCCTGACCCTCTTCAACATCTTCAGCATCTTCTTCAACTGCTCGATCACCACACCCTGTGTCACCTCAGGAATGATCCGAACGGATACTGAATCCTCTAGAGATGGTGGATCTGCATCAATCTCCACCTCCTGTAATAGCTCCTTGGTCTTGCTGGTCTCCACCTGCTGAGAGACCGTAGGCTTCATCAAGGAAGCCTCATCAAACGTGACATCCCTGCTGAGTATGAACTTGTTGTCCTTTTGGTCCTAAATCTTGAACCCCTTGGTTCCTCGCTTGAAGCCAACGAACACCCCCTTCTTTGCCCTTGGCTCCAACTTGTCTTCTCTGACATGGTAGTAGGCTGGACATCCGAAAATCCGTAGCAAATCATAGTCCCCAGTAGTTTTCCTGACCAAGCTTCTAGAGGAGTCTTCCCCCCTATTGCAGACGACGGCAACCTGTTCACAAGATGGCATGCATACGCCAAAGTTTCAGCCCAAAACTTCTTTGGCAGTCCTACATTGGATAACATACAATGAACCTTCTCTAGTAAAGTTCGGTTCATCCTCTCAGCCACCCCATTTTGTTGCGGAGTCTCTCGTACTGTGAAGTGTCTCTCTATGCCCTCATCAAGGCATAGCTGTAGGAAAGGATCCGATTTGTACTCTCCTCCATTGTCAGAACGGAGGACCTTGACCTTCCTTCCCGTGCTTCTCTCCAGATTAGCCTTCCACTTCACAAACAGTTCTAGGACTTCATCTTTGTGTCGCATAGTGTACACCCAACAGCGCCTAGAATAATCATCGATGAACGACACAAAATAGTGGTTACCTCCAATCGATGCAGTCTTGGTAGGTCCCCATACATCCGTGTGAACATAGTCAAGAATACCCTCTGTGCAGTGTGAAGCTGTGCCAAACTTCACCTTTGTCTTCTTGCCGATGATGCAATGTTCACAGAGATCCAACTTGCAGGTCTCGGCACCCTTCAGCAACCCTTTCCTCACAAGAGCTTGCAATGATTTCTCCCCTGCATGTCCCAGCCTCATGTGCCACAGCCGGGTTGAATCTTCTTTATGACTGGTAGAAGCTGCCACCTGCCCTGTCACCGTACTACCCTTCAAGTAGTACAAGTTGTTCCGGCGATCGGCCTTCAACACCACCATCGAACCCTTTGTCATTTTAAGAACTCCCTCCTTAATAGACACTCCAAGGCCCAATGATTCCAAAGCTCCTACAGAAATCAAGTTCCTCTTCAACTGAGGTACAAACTCACTTCTTTCAGCTCCCTCACCATCCCATCAAACATCCTGATTGGAATAGTGCCAACACCCTCCATGATGCACGGATGATCATCGCCCATGACGACCGAACACCCCTCCAACTTCTCAAAACTGTAAACCAGTCTCGATTAGGACATACATGATATGTTGCACCTGTGTCCAAGATCCACTCGTTTTCACCCGAGTAGCCTATGACGGGAGTAGTAACTGAAAAAGAAACACTGAAGAATCTGAATCTGATCCATCTGCCTGTGATTTTCTGCTTGCAGTATTTACCACTTTTGCGAGATTTGCTTCAGACTTTGATTCTTTCTTCTTTCCCTTGAACTTTGGACAGTCTACCTTCCAGTGCCCAATCTCTCTACAGAAAGCGCACTGATTTCTCTTGAGATCCCTGAAGCCCGGCCTGGACTTCGATCTTCCTCTAACCTCCTTGCCCTTCCTCGATGAACCCCTGCCTCTTACTTCCAATGCCTCCGCCGATGAGCTTGACTGAGAAGGATGTCTCTCCTTCTTCCTTGTCTCATAACTTATCAGTGCAGATGACACCTCATGGTAGTCTAAAGTCTGCCTACCATTGATAAACGTCATAGTGAATGTCTCATACTCCTCCGGTGGGAGTGAGTTCAGGAGAATGACCGCCTTGTCTTCCTCTTCTACCACGACATCCACGTTTATCAGATCTGTAAGAAGCTTTGTGTATCGGTTGATGTGCTCATTCACTGTGCTCCCCTTCTTCATCCGAAACTGATACAGCTTACTCTTAAGCTGCAACCTGGACTCAACACTCTTCGTCAGGTATTTCTTCTCAAGGGTTTCCCACAGATGCTTCGCTGACGTCTCATGTTGCACAAGATATTTTATGTCTTGTGACAAGCATGAACGTATCAAGCCACATGCCGACCTGTTCATCTTCGCCCACTCTTCATCAGTGGTTGTGCTCTTCTTCCTCTCCAATAGGAGAGTATCCTCGAGGTCGATGCATTCAGCGCATCCATAACCTCGCATCTCCACATACCGAAGTTATTAGTACCATTGAACTTAACAACTTCAATCCTTGGGTGAGAGTTCATTATTTTAACAGATGCAATTTCTTCTGCCATTGAGATTTCTCGATCCTCTATCTATGCGGAAGAACAACCAACTGGAAATAGATCTATACTCAGATAAAAATTGGATTTTTACCTGTCCCTTGAAACCCTAGATCGAGTTTCTCACCGGATCTACTCCACCACAGATTCAACGAGCCCTCCTTGCGTCCTTCTGAGATCGACACACGATCTCCACGAACACCAATACCTCTGATCTGAGATCGACACACGATCTCCACCGGATCAGATCTCGAGCCCTTCGAATCCTCAGAAATCCCAAGCGTAACCTGAAAGCTCTGATACCACTTGTTGTGCGCCGATGACAACAACCAACAGAGAATCTCACAAATCTCCAAGCACAAAGAACGCCCAAATGACAAAAGAAGAACACACAAACTCAAACACACGATTTAACGAGGTTCGACCTCAATGCCTACGTCCTCGGGGCAATCCAATGGAGAGTTTAATTACTAGGAAGATGTTTACAAATGCTAATAGCCTCTTTGAATTCAAGAGAGCTCCAGCAAAACACTTTTTCGCAGGCTTAGTACCCTAGAAAATTAACAACAGCTTAAATACCCTGCTGTTCTGAGATTTTCGGAACAGCAGATTTTCGCCCAAACCCGACTGTCGGTCGACCGGCTGGTCGACCGACCTCCACTCCGGTCGACCGGTCGGTCGCCCGAAAACAACAGAGAGTTGGGCACTTACAGTCAGGGTATTTCGGTCGACCGGCCCGGTCGACCGCCTCTGAACCCTGCGCATGTTGTGCATGTCGGTCGACCGGGCCGGTCGACCGACCTGCCTGTCTTCTGTTATTGCTGCTATTTCCTACTGCTGTCCCCTTTGCCTTTCGTCATTGACTTCCTTGACGATCACTTCGACAATCCTTGGCAATCCAGACAATTCCTTGGCAATATCCTCCTCTTTCCAACATCATATCCTATAAAATGAAAGATATTTATGTTCATGGACTAGCTCATATGAGATGTGAAATGACCAAAATACCCCTAGACCAAAGTGGGCTCAGAATAATCATAGAAAAAATAGGAAAAATCCTAGAAAAACAGGAAATTGTTATGAATTCCTAATGTGCGTTGTTGTTGTGAGTGCCACGATGCAAATGAGAGAATCCCGAGACCATGAAATGGTTGAAAATGGGATACCATCAACAATAAGAATTGCAACAAAATAATCACGCCAAAGTCACAGAAGTCGTAAGTGTTGGAATTGAAGAATATAAAAGCGAATCTTTGAGCTGAATTATGGCAAGATCCGTTGATCGAATCAATTGGATGATGGTTGGAGTGTGTTCTCCTTCCATTGGGGATGAACGTGGTATATTCACATGTTCAATTCCGACTTCGAATGAATGAGATATTCAAGTCTAAAGATTGCCTAATTCAAAGCCAAATGGGACTAAAGGTAGCTAAAAGAATTTAGTCCCACATTGGCCCTGGGCCTGGGTCTGGGTCTGGGTCTGGGTCTGGGTCTGGGTTCGGGTTCGGGTTCCCTACCCGGCCTGATTCTTTTTGAATCCGGTCTCGCGGGTATGGGTTGCTCCGCTACCCGAACCAGACCCGCTCCGCTCCGCTACCCAAACCGCCCGCTCGCCAACGGATCCAAACCGCCCGCCAACGGATGTCTAAAAACCGTCTGGGCGGTTGGACCGTTGTGCGGTTTGGACAGTTGGGCGGTTGGACCGAACGGTTGCGACGGTTCTGTCCGAACCGTCGCAACTGTTGAAATCTGGCGGACGAGAAAGCCCCTCTCGGAGCGCTATAAATAGCGCTTCGATTTCCCTTTCTCAGACACCAACAGCGAAATCTCTCTCTCTTTGAGTTCTGATCTGCCTGAAGTGAGTTTCGGCGTTCTGAACTGGGCTTCCAGCGTGAAGTAGGAAAGCGACTTCCAAAGAAGATTCTGCGAAATTTGTTCTGAAAGAGGAATCAGAAAATTCAACAGATTCTGTTATAAAATTATTGTCTGAATCTGGTACTTCTGAAGAAAAATATTCTTCAACCTTCCTTCGTCCTCAACAGTGGGTGCTACTCCAAAGTAAAGGCAAATATTCATCCGAAATTTGTCCTTGTACCGCTGCTTCAACAATCCTGTGAAGGTACTGGTTGACTACGGTTCGACCGTACGGTGATTTGGTAGTGTTATCTAAATACCGTGAAGGAGTGTTGTATCTTGGGAGACCAGCGTCCATTATCCCGTTAGCACCGGTGCAGGGGACATAATTGTCTTAAGGAGATTCGCTCTAAGCGTACCTCACTCCAAAATACTGTATAAGTGGATTAAGTCCTTTATACAGGGGATATACTTTACAGTATATCGAGACTGATTTAGATTCAGTCTAATTGGTGTTTAACCAAGGAAGGAAATTGAAAGGTGGTTCTTAAATTAAGGAACGTTCTATTGAACGAAAAACCTCCCACCTGATATTTGCCGACCTGGTCAATTAGATTCTTGATATCTCAGTGATCTTGATTAGTTATCAGATTGATTTCTGTTAAGCAGATAACCAACAGTAAGGACGGCGAGAAAGTTCCCCCTTGACCGAACAGCATCACGCCGAAGCACCAGGCGCAAAATAACGTTTTAAGCCACTGAACAATAATCTAATGACATTATTATAATCAAATCGGCTTCTCAGCCCTTCGTATCGACCGCGCCATGCGCCTTAGGAGTAGGAATTCAGCTGATCACATTGCACTCTCTAGGAGATCCATATCCATGTAGCACAATGTCTCCTTACAAGTGTCCGAGAACATTGCCAGAACCTGTTGGGATTTGGGTCGAACAAATAGTCCCACATCGGCTAGACGTGGGGATGATCTTGGGTTTATAAGGATTTGGACAACTCCACCTAACAGACTAGTCTTTTGGATGGTGCCCCGAGTCCTTCAAATGGTATCAGAGCCATGCCCCGAACTTAGTCGTGTGTGTGGGTGATGTTCAACGATTTAGATCCCCAATGGCGCAAAGGCGCAATGGGCCTGCCCACCCCCACTGGCGCAAAAAAAGGCGCATAGGCTCCTGTAAAGTTAATGTTGGGCTCTCGAGAAATTTGGCAGTGGTGCTCCTTTGCAATGGCACATAAGGCATGTTGTCTTCTCATGCAGTGAAGAGTTGGATCTCGATGGAGCATTTGATCGTCCGGTGTGAAGATAGTTGAGCTTACAGGGAGATTCTTTGTTCGAGGGGGATTGTTGGGATTTGGGTCGAACAAATAGTCTCACATCGGCTAGACGTGGGGATGATCTTGGGTTTTAGTCTTTTAGGATGGTGCCCCGAGTCCTTCAGAACCTCCTATCTCCCTGTTTCTTGCCTCTTATATATCCCAAAAATCTCTAGGAGCACTGCTAGACCCTTCTACCTCCCTATTCTAGTAATGCAACCACTTCTCCTCCCTCACTAGTTCCTATAGAAGTAGTCATAGTGTTTTCAATCTAAAGTTCTATTTTCTTTGTGTTGTAGTATGTGGTCTTTGGACTTGTGAAGTGTCAGTGCCACATACTGGCTGATTTGTGTCAGATAGTTGGGTACCTTTTGTTTTACATTGCAATATTATGTATTTTAATGAAACTGGCAGGTGATCGGTATAACTTAAATAGCCCCGTGCTTATTGTAGGGAGAGAGAAGTATTATATGGACGTAGGCAAATTGTCAAATCTCGTTAAATATTGTGTTTGTTTTCTCTCTCATTTTTTGTTCTTGACATCGTGTGGTACTTCTCTGTTGCATCTAATTCTAATTAATGGATTCCTTATTGGTTGTTGCCCTGCGCGCTACAATTGGTATCAGAGCATCTCAGGTTCGTTGTGAGATCGTGTGTTGACTCCAATGGCATCAGTTGTTGTTTAGCAGAAATCGTGTGTCGATCTCGGAGTAGCGTTGGGACTGTTTGTGGGATCGTGTGTCGATCTCAAAATAACATTTGGATTGTTTGAGGAATCAATTCGAAGGAGTAGATCACTTCACAAACTCTTTGAGGGTTTCACTTTGAGGTAAAGATCCTATCTTTATCTACTTTGTTTTATCTAACTTCGTTTGCTTCCGTATTGCTTTGAATTAGTTAAGAAGATGGCTGGAGATGGTACATCTACGGTGAAATCGTTGAATCCACATCCGTTGAGGATTGATGTGGTGAAGTTCGACAGTAAGAACAACTTCGATATGTGGAGATGTGAGGTGATGGATGCACTGACGACATCAAACCTCAAAGACACTCTACGGTTGGAGAAGAAGCGCGATTCAACTACTGAAGAAGATTGGGATAAGATGAAACGGATAGCGTGTGGCTTGATCAGGTCTTGTTTGACATAAGACATCACGTATCATGTGTTGCATGAGACATCTGCAAGGCAGCTGTGGGAGATCCTAAAGAAAAGTATCTGACAAAAAGTATCGAGTCGCGGTTGCAGTCGAATAGTAAGCTTTATCGTTTCCAGATGAAGAAAGGATGCTCCATCAATGAACACATGAATAGATACACAAAGATTCTTACAAACCAGATTAATGTGGATGTGAAAATCGATGAAGAAGATAAGGGATAATTCTATTGAATTCTCTTCCTGAAGAAGAATATGAGACCTTTACTCATTGATCAATGGAAGAAAATCCCTTAACTACAATGAAGTGTCTGCTGCTCTTGTGAACTATGAAGTAAGGAGAAAAGACAGATTGTCTTCTCATAAGAGTACATCAGCAGAGGTATTGACAGTAATAGGCAGAGTTTCATATAAGAAGGGTAAAGGTGATCGCAAGAGATCGAAGTCCAAGCCAGATTTTGGAGATCTGAAAAAGAATCAGTGTGCCTTTTGCAAAGAATTAGGGCGCTGGAAAGTTGATTGTCCAAAAGCCAAAGATAAGAAGGAGTCAAAGACTTAGGCAAATTTCGCACGGGTGATCAGTACTCATACTAGTACTTCACAGGAAGGTGGATCAGACTCGAACTCATCGGTATTCTCTTTCTCTATTATTACTCCTACCGTTGGCTAGTCAGGAGATGCTGAGTGGATAGTAGATACTGGAGCTACCTACCATGTGTGCCCGAATAGAGATTGATTTTCTAGCTTCAAGAAACTAGATGGATGTTCAGTTGTTATTAGTGATGATCGTCCATGTAACATGAAAGGTACAAGAACAATCCAAATCAAGATGTTCGATGGGATGATACGAGAATTGAAGGAAGTGAGGTATGTACCTCAACTTAAGAGAAATCTTTTCTCTGTTGGTGCTTTAGAAATACTGGGTCTTACGGTATAAATAAAGGATGGAGTTCTCAAAATGACCAAAGGCTCAATGGTGGTTCTAAAGGCGTCCGGCGGAATAATCTCTACTACTTGAAGGGTAGTACTGTTACAGGACAAATGGCGACCTCTACTGATTCAGATAATGACTCAACTAAGTTATGACATATGAGCTCGGACATACATGTGAAAAATCTTTGCAAGCTCTTGCAAAGCAAAAACTATTCAAAGGTGCCAAAACCTGCAAACTGGATTTCTGTGAACATTGTGTCATTGAAAAGAAGACCAAGGTGAAATTTGACACGACGACTCACTGCACCGAGGGGATTCTGGATTATGTTCATACCGACGTTTTTGGGACCTACCAAGACTGCATCTATTAGAGGTAACCACTACTTTATGACTTTCATTGATGATTATTCTAGGCGATGTTAGGCATATACCATGAAGCACAAAAGGAAAGTCCTAAAATTATTTGTTGTATGAATAAAGAATTTGGAGAGAAGTACGGAAAAGAAAATCAAGGTAACGGAGGTGAGTATAAGTCTGTTCCTTTCCTAAAGATATGTCGTGATGAGAGCATAGATAGGCACTTCACAGTGAAGGAAACACCGCAACAGAACGGGATAGTAGAAAGGTTGAACATGACTTTGCTAGAGAAGTTCCATTATATGTTATCCAATACCGAATTACCTAAGAATTTTTTAGCTGAGGCTTTGGCATATGCTTGCTATCTTGTCAATAAGTTGCCTTCGTCTACGATAGGAGGTAAAACTCCTCTAGAGGTTTGGTCTGGGAAAGTTGCTCATGACTATAATTCACTAAGGGTATTTAGTTGTCCAACCTACTACCATACTAAAGAAGATAAGTTAGACCCAAGAGTGAAGAAGGAAGTGTTCGTAGGATTCAAGAGAGGAATAAAAGGCTACAAAATCTGAGATCCTAAGGACAGAAATTTATTCTCAGTAGAGATGTCACATTTGAAGAGGCTTCAATGTTGAAACGTATAATCTCTCAGCAGGTGGAGATTGAAAAGATCAAAGAGATATCTCAGCAGGTGGAGGCTGATGCAACTCCATCATCTCTAAAAAGGTCAGTATCTTTGAAGATCATACACAAGATGACACAAGGTAGTGATCAAGTAGCCGAGCAGGATGCTGATGAGGATCAAGAACAGGTTATGGGTGATGTTCATGAATCCATTGTTGTTGGAAGACCCGAAAGAAATCCACGTAAATCAAGTTGGCTCATTACAGACATGGTTGTAGCCTATGATCTTCCAGTCGTTGAAGAGGCAATCCTATCTACATATAGTGAAACTGAAATCAGTTTAGAATCAAAGATGTGGAAGGATGCTATGGAAGAAGAGATGAGTTCTCTATATAAGAATGACACTTGAGAACTAACAGAGTTGCCCAAAGGAAAGAAGGCAATTGGCTGTAAGTGGGTCTATGCAAAGAAACAAGGATCTCTCAAGGAAGATATTGTACGCTACAAAACTAGATTGGTGGCAAAAAGCTACGGAGAATGAGAAGGAATTGATTACAACAAGATATTCTCCCCTTTTGTAAAGCACTCGTTAATTCGAATTTTGCTGGCACTGGTAGTACAATACGAGTTGGACCTTGACCAGCTCGATGTAAAGACCGCCTTTCTTCATGGCGATCTTGATGAGGAGATCTATATGACTCAGCTAATGTGGTTCAAAACTGCAGGCAAAGAGAATATGGTATGCAAGCTGAAAAAATCACTATATGGATTAAAACAATTTCCTAGACAGTGGTACAAGCGCTTCAACAGCTTCATCAGAAGAAAAAGGTACACACGTAACCATTATGACCCATATGTTATTTATAACAAGCTACCTGGAGGAGAGTACATCTATCTACTGTTATGTATAGATGATACGCTTATCACTTCTAAAAACGGATCTGCAATTGATAAATTGAAGAAAGACTTGTCTTCCGAGTTCGAGATGAAAGATCTTGGTGAAGCGAACAAGATGCTAGGCATGGAGATTGAGCGAGATCGGAAGAGTGAGTGCAAGATGAGCTTGACACAAAAGGAGTATTGGAAAAAGGTACTTCAGAGGTTCAACATCGAAGATGATACGAAATCTGTGAGTACACCACTGGCTCCTCATTTAAGGTTAAAACTACTATATCTCCAACTACTATTGAAGAACGTGAGTACATGACTCGTGTGCCGTATACCAGCGCGGTTGGTAGTTTGATGTATGCAATGGTGTATACAAGACCAGACTTGTCACAAGCTATCTTAATGATTAGCAGATACATGCATGATCCTAAAAAAGGTCATTGGAAGGCAGTAAAGTGGGCTCTATGGTACATTAAGGGTACCATAGATGATGGATTGGTATTCGAGAAGGATTTCACAGATAAGCAGGGGTGTATCAGATATGTTGACTCCGATTATGCAGGAGACCTTGATAAATGCCGGTCTACAAAGGGCATGTATTTATACTATCTCAAGCACCAGTGAGTTGGCGCTCTATTCTACAGTCTACCGTTGTATTGTCTACTACAGAGGCCAAGTACATGGTCATGACGGAGGCTATAAAGGAGACAATATGGCTTCAAGGCTTGCTCGATGACTTGGGAATTGAACAGGATCTGTTGAAGGTCAACTGTGATAGCATGAGTGCTATCTATTTGGCAAAGAATCAGGTGTATCATGTAAGGACGAAGCACGTAGATGTCAGGTTCCACTTTATTCGAGAGATTCTTGATGAATGTGACATTGAGTTACTAAAGATTCACACAAAGGAGAATCCCGCAGATATGCTTACTAAGGTGGTGTCAGGAGTAAAATTTACACATTGTAAAGAGTTGCTCCATATCCTTACTATTTCTTGAGCTTGTTGGAGCTCGTTTGGATGAACTACAGATGGCTTGATCCCTTGGACAGGGTACATAGGCAGCCACATTGGTGCAACCACTTTCGAATCGACAGATCCTATGATGAGATTGTCTCATATTTGAGAAATCTTCACTAAGGTGCAAAATTGTAGAGAAAGAGAAGTCTTACATGGAAAAGATCAGAGGAGAGAAGAAACCAAAAGGAGTAGAGACAGAGTTGATATCAAACCAGCAGCAGATCCGGTCGACCGACAGGTCGACCGGTATGCACAAACGTACACAGGATAGTTCGATCGACCGCACGATCAACTGCAGCAGGAGAACGGTCGGCCGCCTGGTCGACCGACTGACATGATGAGACTTTCTGTTGGACACGGTCGACGGACCGGTCAACCGGGTACTTGGGTTGGTCGACGACAGGCGTATTTGTCTTTTCCTTTCAGGATTCGGACTTTGTTTCTAAATTGTAGACGAATTTAATTGAGGTTTTCTAATTTCCTGGGTCTCTTTGGCTATAAATAAAGAGGCAGAACCCTCTTGAATTGTATGCAAGGTACAAATTTGTATTGATTGATTAAATCAATAAAGCTCTCTCTCTCTCCTGCCCCGAAGACGTAGACAAATTGCCGAATCTCGTTAAATATTGTATTTGCTTTCTCTTTCATTTATTGTTCTTGACATCGTGTGGTACTTCTCTGTTGCATCTAATTCTAATTAACGGATTCCTCATTAGTTGTTGCCCTGCGCGCAACACTTTTTTCTTATGTTCTTTGCTTCATCTGCCATGTTGATTCAATTTATACATTTGTGCGTCGAAGTGTCCCCATTTTGTTATTTTCCCACATGTCCCGCTTTAAACTGATTGCAGCGGCCGCACCAAGGGTCACTGACGAACAAGTCCAGGGCGCGAACATGGCTTTTTGGCATGCTCGACGGAACACTGTTGCCAAAGATGTCGTCATATGCCCAACAATTTGGACTAATATGGTCGAGGAAGTTCAATGGAACTGCTGATGATGATAACATTATCATAAGCCCGATAGCGAACAATGGCACTAGTAGCCAGCTCGGCGAGACAGTCAGACAAGCGATCTCCGCGGACCGTTGGGGCACGAATCGGCAAGGCATGCACAAGAAATATTTTTTAAAATTAATTATTATTACATAAAATATTTATAATAATTTTATGCAGGTAAAAAATGAACCATTAAAGTTTTCTAATTTTGGGATTAAATAAGCTTAAAACCATTAAAGTTTCGTAACGGGTCTGGATTTCGTTTTATAGAACAATATAATCACTTTTACTAAAGTCCTTTTTTCAGAGACAATTTCACAGTTTTGTTAAATGCGATCTCATTTAACAAAACTGCGACCTAGATTTCGTTTTACAGAACAATATTATCACTTTTACTAAAGTTTTTTTTCAGAAACAATTTCACAGTTTTATTAAATGCGATCTCAGTCGCACCTATTTAATTTAATATACTAATTTTATGAACTGCAACCAACTAATTTAATACACTAAATTTTAAGAACTGCGACTACGGCTGCAGTTTATATTAAAAATATTTTTTCAGTTGTCAAAACTAGCTTATAACTGCGACCTTAGTCGCAGTCCTATTTTTTATAGTTCTGACACGGGTGCAGGTCAATTATATCTCTTATACACTAAATTTTAAGAACTACGACTTAAGGTCGCAGTATATACTAATGACAGAGTTTCACAGTTATTATTCACGTTTTAAAAGCCTAGCCATACAAAAAAAATGCGACTACGGTCGTAGTCTTTTGTACAAAGATCTTCTTTATATTAGGGAAATAATGTTTTATAACCCTCTGTCCTTCATTATACAGGTCTTATTCATAATAAAATTGGCCTCATTGATAGGTAGACAAAAAGTAATGGCAACATTCTCTACTGTTAACTCAATTTGTTTGCCCCTAATTAGAAAGGTCCGCGTATCCCTATCATACTGGTTTACAATTTTCAGCACATTAATGTTCGATTTTAGACCTTTTCAGCACCAAATTTCTCATTGTAGAAGGTCATGAAAATTGGGCCAAACGGTGTTTCTTTCATCACATCTACAAAATGGCCTGAATGTACTTTTTGAATTTTCTTATGAATTCGCACATAGGCTTTAGGCTCGATCTTATAGGACGAACCTTCAGTTCTTACTTACCTATGATGTAGAAACATTAAAAACATTAATATAAAATACCAGGTCGTCGTACATTTAATTTAATTTGAAAAGAAAAAAAGACTGCGACCTTGGTCGCAACAGTCTTTAA
This sequence comes from Agave tequilana, assembly GCA_038442645.1. Lineage (NCBI taxonomy): Eukaryota > Viridiplantae > Streptophyta > Magnoliopsida > Asparagales > Asparagaceae > Agave > Agave tequilana. The sequence continues at coordinate 18,744 of JAVJIF010031676.1, forward strand.
TAAACTATAATACACCACGACTAAGGTCGCACTGATATATTACACTGCGACTTCAGTCGCAATTTTCTAATTAAACCAAATAATTTACCAATGATCCTTTGTTTTTTCATACAACGACCAGGGTCGCAGTGTCCAATTAAGCTAATTTAGTAGAATATAACACACTGCGATCATGATCGCACTGCATTTTTCAATTAACCAAAATAATTCACAATGAAGATGCTTTTGTATCATCATAGTGCGATCAGGGTCGCAATATTCGATCAGGCTAACTTAGTTTAACAGTCTGTGATCATACCCCCAAAAAAGAGAAAATGAACGGCAACATTGCAACATCAGTCGCAGAGTTTTAGTAAAAAAAAACCTTAAAAAATGGACGTGAATAATTTTTAAAACAAATAATTTTAAAAGTCTGCGACCAAGCTCGCATAAACCTAAGACGCTAATTCAGATAACTGTGACCCAAGTCGACATAAAAAAAATGAAAAAAAAAAACTTTTGACCTTGGTTGCAGTGTTAAAAAATTAAAAAATTTAAAAAAAATTCTCTAAAATAAAACTCTTTTTATCTTAAACTATAAACTTGATTTAAAGTTTCAGTGTAAAAAAAAAAAAACAGTTTTAAACCTTTAAACTGCATAAATATACTTATTTTTTATGCTTATCTCTTTAAATCATAAAAATGAATCTCTCTTATTTGCGATCATGGTCGCAAGTTTTCAAAAAAAATATTTAACTTTTTTTTTAAAAATCAAGAATCTTGAAAAATTTTTAAAAATCAAAAAATTTCGTAAAAATACAGTTGTTCAGCCACTTTTAATTTAAGTAAAGTTAAAATAGAAATATTTCTAAAAAAAAGTAAAAGGGAATCAAAACTGTTAAAATTTACAAACCCTAAAATAAAAAATTTCTGGGTTTCCCGATTACCTTTTTCCGCGGATGATTTCTTTGGCGCCATCTTTAGCAGATATTTTTTTAAAAAACCTAATTTTTGAATGAAAATGATCGAAAAATTTGGGAAACAATAGCACTAAATTTTTCGGATTGATCAACTCATAATTTCAGATCTGTAATTTTTTTTGAAAGGAAGGGTTTTACAAACAGTAAAAAGTTGTGAGGGAGGGTATTTTCGTCAAAGCGATTGTTGAAGTGACTGATACTAACTCGGGCGAATTTTTTTGGTTTTTGTCCGCCAAAATTAATGTCAAATTTGTGGCTATTATGTTGCCACGTCCCGCGGCTGAGAAACTCTCTCAGCTGTCGGCTGAGGGGTGTGTGTGTGTGTGTGTGTGTGTGTGTGTGTGTATATATATATATATAGAAATGTAAATTAGCTGACACAGGAGGTAACTCCCTCCTATGTCGCACTCAAAAATCGTATTTTCCGAGTGAATTTTAAAGATCCGACTGCACATTATCATCTTCATATTCTAAGATACATATATAAAAAATCAAGTAATTTGAAGTTCGTTTACTTATTGATCTAATCGTTCTATTTTGTTCTATTGTTAAAAAACCGTTAATGTTTGAACCCAAAGAAAATGGAGTTAACAAACTTCAAATCACTTGATTTTTTATATGTATATATCTTAGAATATGAAGATGATAATGTGCGGTCGGATCTTGAAAATTCACTCGGGAAATTGATTTTTGAGTGCGACATAGGAGGGAGTTGCATCCTGTGTCAGCTGATTTACATTTCTCTCATATATATATATATATTATATATATATATATAATATATATATAATATATATATAATATATATATATATTTGACCCACTGATAAGTCTCTTGGCTTAAAAAACCAAGTGAGCCTAGTTCGAATCCAGCTGTCGATGGATATTTGCCTCACACGCTGTGACGCGTGACTTACCTAATTGCGTGGTGGGAACTTCCCTGGGCAGGGGCCACGTCATCTGCAGGATTAGTTCGGTGGGGTATACCCTCTGAAGCTGTACTTTCTCTACCTCTAAGCGGCGTTATAAAGCCAGTCTCGAATGAGAGCCCATTGGGACACCTTGTCGGTTTATATATATATATATATATATATATATATATATATATATATATATATATATATATATATATTAGAAAAATGTATATCAGCCCGCGGGCTGAGAGTACTCTCTCAGCCTGCGGTGACGTGGCTCGATTTGTCACCTCACTGACTTGCGGCCCGCTTTTAGGGAGAAGTTAAATTACCAAATACCCCTTATGATAACTTTTCCTTATTGTTTATTATTATTTTCCCCCCTTTTATTTTGCCGCTCTTTATAGGATATAAATTACTTTTCGCCTTTATTCTTTACCTCTTTTTTGTAAGATCTAGTTTCTCCTTTTCAGCCTGGGATAAATTTTTTTTGAAAATATAAAATCTTTTCAGATCAATGTTTTCAGCCTGCGATAAAATTCTACTTTATAGTTATTTTTTTTTATATAATGTAGTCAGAGTCTTTGGTCGCATTGTACATTTAAACTGCGACCTTAGTCAAAGACTTTGGTCGCAGTGTACATGGTTAAATGCGACCAAGGTCGCAGTGTTGTTATTGATAAAGATGGCCAACAACTGCAATTTAAGGTTGCATTACATGGACTGCGACTTTGGTCGCAGTACGTTAAGTAAGTGTTTTCCTTTAGATTAAGATGCATAGCGACCAAGGTCGACACTGTTGTTTTGGTTTAAGACTGCCGCCAGCAACTGCGACCTTAAAGTTGTCTGTTGTCTGATGCGACTTGGAGTCACTCCGTGAGACGCGACCTGTCATAAAGATTTTATGAGATCTTTTTAACGTCAAGTCTACGTTGACGAACCCGCACCATTCGTTGTTTCCCGAAGCTGTTGTCCACGCGTCGGCTCTTCATTGAGACCATTAAGGCCGACGGTTCTGATTAATGAACCATTAATTATGGTTATTATGGGCTGGCTATAAATAGGGCTCACACTCTCCCTTTAACAGCCCATAATTAGACTGTTTTCATTTGAGAGCAATTGCTCTGAGAATTTCCGCCTTCTTCAGAGTCTCTAATAGGGGCCTGCCTCCATGCACGAAGATGACCCTATGCACGAAGATGACCCAGAGCTTGATTGTCCTTTTTCAGGTTCGCTGGGCCTCTGGGAGTATATTTTGGCCGGTGAACTTGATCGATGTTCGTCCACAAGGGAAGAAGTCATGGTCCTCGACGTCCACAGTTTTTAATACACGGGGACCTCAATAACACCACTGCTCTTATTCAACAAGGGCTCTTTTGTTGTTTAATCTTCTTTGTACTGCTATATTGTAACACTCAATCTTATTGTATAAGAGATCATTTTTTGCATCATTTTCACATGCCTGGAGATAAATGTCTGGACATAAATAAAAAGACCTCAATAACACCACTGCTTTTAGTCAACAATGGCTCTTTTTGATGTTTAGTTCTCTTTGTACTGCTATATTGTAACACTCAATCTTATTGTATAAGAGATCGTTTTGTATCATTTTCACATGCCTGGAGATAAATGCGTGGACATAAATAAAAAGCATATTTGTTTTTTAATAAACTACGACCTTTTGGTCGCAGTCATGCATTGCAAACAAAACAACTTGGACCAGAGACGACACTGCGACCAAGGTCGCATAAGACTATCAGTGCAAACAGAAAGAACTGCGACCAGGGGCGACATTGCGACCAAAAACTGCGACTAAGCAACTGCTGCGGTGACGTGTCACCTCGTCGCAGTGTTGTTGTTGATTAAGACTAAAGACCAGCAACTGCGACCAAGATTGCAGATTATTTTTTTAAGACTGCGGTCATCAACTGCGACCAAGGTTGCGCAGTGTTGTTGTTGATTATTTATAAAGACCACCAACTGCGACCAAGGTCGCAGTGATGTACTGTTTTGGAGTAAGAGTAAAGACCAGCAACTGCGACCAAGGTCGCTGTGTATTTTATTAAGACTAAACACCAACAACTGCGATCAAGGTCGCAATTTATTTTATTAAGATTACGGTCAGAAACTGCGACCAAGGCAGCATGTTGTTGTTGATTAAGACTAAAATCCAGCAACTGCGACCAAGGTCGCAGTGTATTTATTAAGTATGCGTCCATGGTCGCAGTATTTCAACCAATACATAGTAGTAAAAAATGTAATTCACACAATTAACTTTAGAAAACAGATTTATATATATTTAAAAGAAAAAACAAAATAAAATTTTTTTAACTTCTAATCGTCGTCATCACCATCGTAATCAGATTCGTCGTCAAGAGTCATGCTTTCGTCTTCTGTCTCTTCCTCCTCTTCAGGTACAGTCTCATCGTCGCTTTCTTCCTCTTCATGTTTGTGTTTTGGTTCATCAATGAACTCCCAGAAAGGGTCGTCTGTATCAAGCTCAGATTCTGACCCGTAGCGAGACATTGTTTCAGAACTAAACATAAAATCATCATTTGATGATTGGCTTCTTTCCGGTGAAGACGGTGGTGATGGTGAAGACATTGTTTGAATGTATTGGCTTCTTTCCGGTGAAGACGATGGTATGTTTTTAATCCTTTGCTCATGACCCTTTATATATTTTTAATCCCGGAATTCCAAAAGATTTAAGCTCTCGGACCACGTGAATATCTCTCAAATATATTTTCTATCTTTTCCCAAAAATTGTATACTTCCAAGGTGACTGTTCAGTTATCCAAAACAGTTTAAAAGTTAATACACTATAACTTTAAATTACTTTGAACTCCAAAACAGTACATTATTGCGACCAAAGTCACATTGGGAACTGAGAAATGATTAACTGCGACCATAAATTGCATCCGTAGTAGGATTGCGACTAAGGTCGCAGTGTTTAAGAGCAGCAGTCGCAGTTTGGATATGTAATTAAAAGAGCTTATAAGTTAATATAGTGAGAAAGAGGCCTTACAAAAAAATAGAATTAAAAGCTTTTAAAAGAAGACAAAATATAATTGAATATCAGAAGATCAGGAAATCCTAATCCTCGTCATTATCACCATCATAAGTAGATTCATCGTCTTCATTCTTCTGCTCTTCCTCTTCATCACTTATTTCCTCATCATCTTGCTGTTTTTGAGGTTTTTTGTTTCACCGATGAACTCCCAGAATGGATCGTCTCTATCAAGCTCTTCGTCTGACCCGTTGCTAGGAAGCGAGCCTACAGCATCAGAGGACATGCTTTCATCAAGCATGTCTCCGTCAAGTGGCAGAGGAATAATGTCTTCTTCACTAACCCACATGAAAACTTCATTATCATCATGAATAGGAGGATCAGTTAATACATTATTTGATGTAGTGAGATAGTCAAAAGGAGTGAAGTCCAGACTGGTATCAGATTCACTAGAATATCCTGAAGACAAAGGACCGGTGGGGGAACGATTGAAGTTGAAATCTAAGTGTTCAGAGGAAGAAGAGGGGGAAGACATGATTCAAGAATGAATTTTTTTTTGGAAGTTTTTGAAATCAAATTGAAAAAGAAGAGCAAAAATATAGTTTTTTAGGTATGAGATATATACTAGTAACAAGCATTATATAAAGGTGAATATTGTGGAAGAACATGAATAGTAATAATAATTGTTAGAGGTGATGGTTGAGTATGGTAAGAAGTGGTAAAAAAAAAATTTATATTTAATTGAAGATTTATTGCGGGAGAATCCGAAGTACAAATTAACTTTTATAAAATTGTTTGGCTATATCTTTAGATTACGTATGGTGCACATCTTTCCTTTCTCGAGATTAACATTAGTGCATCTTTTTTTTTCTAGACTGGTGTTGTATCACGGTAGATATAATATTAATTACTTCTTTTACATAAGGCATGAGAAAGAAGATTGCGAATTTGGTCGCAGTACCGAAGGAGTCGCATTGCTATACGATAGCATTTTTTGTCTGGTATTCTTTATTCTGTATTAAGTCTGCGACCATGAAATGTTTTTTTACTTTTCAATGTTAGAAGTCGCAGTCGTCATTTAAAAGGGTATTTTTGTCATTTTGATTCACGATTGTTTAGGCGGGATTTTTTGATTTTTTTTTTGCGCCCATACTCTGCGACCGATGTGTGGCCTATATTCAGCCACGTCCCGCAGGCTGAGAAACTCTCTCAGCCTGCAGGCTGAGGTACAGTAAGCCCATATATATATATATATATATATATATATATATATATATATATATATATATATATATATATATATATATATTGTAGTACAAATAAAAGTACAAGTGCCCAAAATAAATTTGACATGACTTGGCCACTTCTAACGTGACTCAGCCAATGTGTGGCTTCAACACTGTACAAGTCTAAAGGACCGCTAGATGCGCCGCTATGACTAAAGAACAAGAATTTAACTGGCAAAAAAAACATATTGCAGCTACTCCTAAAATAACTGGTGAGGGGGTAGAAGTGATTGTGTTACCTAAAACAAGTAGAAGGGTCCAACAACACACCCAAACACAATTGAGATAGATAAGACGGAGGAGGGAGAAGTGGTTGTGTAGTCTGGACTAGGGTGGTAGGAGGGTTCTGGCAACAATCCCAATCTTGTGAGGATAGCTTGGGCTTTGGACGTAGAGAGCCAGCTAATAATAGTTGTCTCTGGATTGAGGTTGTGGAACCTGAAATTAATCGAGCTTGCTGATATTTATAGACATGAGCGTGGTTAAGAAATTGTAGAATTTTGAATTCCGTTGTAACTCCCCAATCGCAAATAACCACTGCATCCCTTCTGCTTACCCTTGGTGCCCAATTGGGTGTAGGGATAGCTATCATGCGGTGCTGTTAGGCACCTGAACTTCGGCGCGACGTGGCTTCAGTGGCAACTCCTTTTGCCGCTGTCGCATTTGGCTACTGCGACGCCTGTTACTTCAACGTGATTTGTAACTCCCCGTACACTCAATGAACTTGGTCACATGTGTTGGGATTTGGGTCGAACAAATAGTCTCACCGGCTAGACATGGGGATGGTCTTGGGTATATGAGGATTTGTGCTACTCCATCTAGAAGGCTAGTCTTTTGGGATGGTGTCCCGAGTCCTTACAATTGGTATCAGAGCCATGCCCCGAACTAAGTCGTGTGTGTGGGTGATGTTCGATCCCCCAGGGCGCATCGGAAGGCGCAATAGGGCCCCTGTTAAGCAGGATCTATAATAGATTAAGCTTTCAAGGGAAAAAAGTTTAGGTTCTCCAGTGCTTCATGTAAGGCGTGTATGAGCAAACACAGTGAAGAAAAGTAACCTCGATGAGCATATACCTTCCGGGTGTGAAGATGAGAGATTGGCAGCGGAGTCCTACTTCACATAAGGCGTATGCTGAAACGCAGTGAAGAGGATCTCGATCTCGATAGAGCGTGTGTCTTTTAGATGTGAAGATGAGCTTACAAGGAGACTCTTTGTTCGAGAGGGGGATTATTTGATCCCCCTAGGGCGCAATGGACCCCTGTTAAGCTTATGATTGAGTTAGATTGAAAAGGGATGTATTGATGATCTTGAGTGGATTAGATAATCAATATTAGTTAGAAGTAGCTGAGCAGTTATTTATGTTGGACTTATAGTGGACTTATAGTTTACTGTATCAGATTACCTTGATGATGAATTTAACACTCGATATTTGCAGTAATTGTAGGGAGATTATGAGTTGATGGATCATATTACTGTTACATCCTAGAGCATATGGATAAGACCGTATATTGACTAGACAGTTTATGACATGTTATGTGAGTATGATTTATGTTATCGAAAGTTACTGAAAAAGTATTGTTAGACTGTAACCCATGCACAATCCTATTGTTCATCATATACACAGTTACTGATATTGTTTACTGTTCCTGTTACTATTCACCGTGTATATAATTATTGTTTTACTGTTACTATTCTGTTACTGTCTTTATATCGTCCCAGTATTCTAGGTAACATGGATATTGATTGTTATAACTGAATTAAATAATAATGTAAATGGACTACTTACACCGGGATTAGAAAAATTGATGGAGAAGACAGCGTCTGTATTTTAGCTAGACCTAAGATACAGATTGCGCAGCCGAGATAAGGTTCCACTGTGGGATTCCCAGGGATGACTGACATCATATATTGTTACTGTTATACTGTTACTGCAGTACCTGACGGTACGAGCTGGTTCAGCGCCGACATCTGGGTCGTGGGTCCCGAGCATGTACGGGACCCACATAAAGCATGGATAATGTCTCCAACTTATCAGTTCAATAACTTAAGATCTTGATTGAGACGTGTGAAGGTGTAGTACATGATGCGTCTATTACAGGTGGTAATTGGTCTAACATATTAATAATAATGAATTGTCCATAATGTATTGTGACTGATTGTGTTCGCCATGCTATGTTGGACACCCGGCGATACACATAACCTGATTAGACATCTGATTATGTTACTGACTGTCATTATTACTGTTCATTTATATTTGCATATTATTTCAGTCTTATTCCAGTTTATAGTCTCATTCATGTTATCACACAATATATGCACATGTACCTTCTCCTTTTATTTTACACACTTATTGGGTTACTTTCTGACAATTCTGGATTTACACGTCCAAACTGGATGCTTTTTTCTATGGATCAGGTGTTTGTTAAGATTGTACGCTTCGCAAGGACCCAGAGTTTCTTTCTATTAGATTCTGGTATTCTTGCTTTTCCTTTATTTAGGTTTTTTTCTGATTCTCTCTATGTCGTATCCAGTTATCATTCCTTTCTTATTTCATATGCTATCATTGTATTAATATTTATATGAGTGATATGAAT
>JAVJIF010031676.1:30000-216174 GCA_038442645.1 Agave tequilana
CGGGGTGTCGCGAGCTGCCGTCGGGGTCACACTAGAGAAAAAAGAGGAGGTCGTATGGGGGGGTTGGAGCTGCCAGCAAAGGAAGGAGGAGAAAATTAGGTAAGGGTTTTAGTTTAGGATTAGATATTTATATAGGAGATGTTAATTGATTATGATTATATAGTTAGTATTAGGATAATTTAAGATTAGATGGTTAGGATTAGGAGATAATGAGAGATTATGTTAGTTAGAATTTTTATTTAATTAAGATAACTATAGAATTTAGTAGTTAGGATATATGAGGATTGGGTTGGTTAAGATTTAGATTTGATGGATAGGATTAAATAGAATTAAATATAGGGGGAGAGAGATATAGGGTTAGTGATTAGATAGTTAAGATATAGAATTACAAAGTTAGGCTTTAGGATTTAGTTGATAGGATAAGGATTAAAATAGTTTAAAATTAGTTAGGATTTTATTTTGAAATAGAATTAGTTGAGATTGTGATTTTGAAATAGGATGTAGATTTGGGTAAGTTAGAATTAGATATGAATTTTACTAGGATTTGAATTTGAGATAAGATTAAAATTAGATATTGGGTAATAGGTTTTGGTTTAAGTTTTGGCTCAAATAAAAGAAAAATAGAAGAAATGGAAATGGGCTCATGGCATGGGCCAAAGAAAAATTAAAAAAAAGATAAGAAATGGATATGAGCTAATGGGTAAATGTAAAGCATATGAAAATGGATATTTGGGTTTGAATTGGGCTTAGGATAAGGAATAAGAAAATGAAAGAAAAATGAAGAGAAAAATAGGGGCAATAGTAAGCTTGTCTAAAATTAATACACAAAATAAATATCAATAATATTAATAATAAGAATAATAATACACAAAGACATTTAATAATAACAATAATAATAATTACCAATAGTAATAACCATAATAATACATAACAACAATAATAATTAACACAAAATACATGCAATAAAAAATATCACATTCATTATTAAATCTTGTATTTCAAAAATAGAGGTATTACATTCTACCCACCTTATAAAAATTTCATCCTCAAAATTTCAATAAAGTAGGGAATGATAAAAATCAAGTTAAAAGAGAAGATTAATCTTCTACATCACTCCTCAATGTATCATGGGCCCACCATGTCTTCGCTGTGTGCTCTGATCTCTGCTATCAGCTTTAAAATGGAGTAACCAATTCCAAGAGACATGATTAGGAAATAGAATCAACAAGAAAATAGGAACTAAGATTACTCTCAAAGAAGAAATGCAATCAGAGAGATCGAAAGATCAAAGAGATGAATTTTCAAAAGGAGGACAATCAATTTCAAGTGGAATCAATATCATTGCATGGATAGTATATATACATTACAGTGTAATTATAACTTGTTTCAAGTTACCAGTATGAACTAAGTTTTTTTTGAGTAAACATGGCTTTGATACCAAGAAAACTCTGTCACGCCTCGCTTCCCAAAATACGTAGAAACGGAGTCGCGATGAGTGTCGGCGACATATATACCTGAGGAGAATACCCCACGTATACACGCTAAGCCTAAAGTAATCTGAACAAGTTATAAAAATCTACTAAAATGAATCATGATCACTGCAAAATCACATAATAGCATCCACACATGATAACATATGAATAAGAAATAAAATAAAAACTGATAGCAAAGTATAGAGGATCAGGAAAACTACAGAATAAATAGGAATAAAAAGAAAGATAATAATACCAGAGTTGACAGAGGAAAACTCCAGCTCCTCGCAACATCTTCGATCTTAATTGAACACCTGATCAAAAATATGAAACATCCTATAGTTGGACGCGCAAATCCAGGATCGTCAGGAAGCGACCTAATGAGTGTGTACGAAAAAGGAAGATGCTTGTGCATATAAACAATGTGTACATAATGATAAACAGTACTGAATAAGACATATATAACATATGAAAAATATGAACATAGAGCAATAAAGTCAGTCAATATAGAAATCAAATGTCAAATCAGGTCAGGTGTCTATCATAGTCTATATATATTATGTGGGAAGAATAAGTCATGCTAGGGTCCATTGTACAATCAGGTGTCTATTAAAACATGTATATATCTATGTTTAGTCTGTAATATCAATATAATATTTCAGTTTTGTTATCAATTATGTCAGCGAAAATAAATTGCCACCTGTAATAGACGCATCTTATACGACGCCTATCACACGTGTCAGTCGAAATCCTATGTTATTGTAATCAGTAGAAGAGACATTGTCCATGCTTTCGGTGGATTCCGTACATACCCAGAATCACGACTCAATCACCTGGCGTTGAATTAGATCCTAGCGCTAGATAATAAATAACAATAACAATATGAACAATACGGGTGTCATTCATCCCCCGGAACCCTGCAGTGGAACCGTATCTCGACTGCGCAACCTGTATTTTGGTCCACCCAAAATACAGACGTTGTCTCCTCCATCAATTTTTCCAATCCTGGTATAAGTTGTCTATTATATTATTATTTATAACAATCAATATTCATGTTATTTCGATTACTGGGATGATACGATGATAGTAACAATATCAATGATGTAACAATAACAATGTGGATAATATTACCGTGTAAATGGTAGAGTAATAGAATAATACATGTGTTACAGTCTGACAATATTTTCTCAGTAGCTTTCAATAACATGAATACAATAACAAGCCCGGATACTGCTCAATAGATAGTCTGATTTAGAACTGATTAATTCTCATCCATCTGCACTAGGATATAATAGTAACTGATCCATCAACCAATAGTCCCAATACAATCATCATGAACATCAAGTATCAATCAATGTCAAAGTATCTGATATGGTAAACCATCACCTCAATAAATCAATAACCAGCTATCTCATTCCTGTCAGTTTACTCTAATCTTTTATATTATCAGTATATCAGAGTCTCATATAAACAGTCAGGTATGTCTAGTCATATCCTCACCATCAAATAACAATAAGATCATCGATCGAGATCCTCACACGTTCTCACTTATATTCAAGATCAATCACAATATCCAATATAAATAGTATACAGCTCTGGTCAACTCCAAATCTATCCTAGTCCATACATAGGGCCTGTTTGTTTCGTTGCAAAATGTCGCAAGTCGTAAGTCGTAAAATGAGAATGGAAAAAGTGAACTGTAGCAGAGAAAATATATTGTGTTTTACGGTGTTTGGTTGATAAAGTGAAGTGTAAATGGAAAAGTATATTGTGTTTTACGGTGTTTGGTTGATAAAGTGAAAGTGTAAACGGTAAAGTATATTGTGTTTTACGGTGTTTGGTTGGTAATGTAAAAGTGTAAGTGGAAAAGTTGACCACAAAACTAACTGTAGCAGTGATTTAAATATTATATATACTATTAAATTAAATCTACTATTGCAAATTAAATTGTATTAATAAATTTGAGATAAAAATTAATAATCTTAATATTTTATTTATAAGAATAATATTAATAAAATATTAGTATAAATAGTAAAATATTACTAAAATATTAACTAAATAAATAATATAAAATTTTAAGAAAATCTAAAGAACATTAATAAAATTTTAAGAATACTAATAAGACATAAATATTAAAAAATGTTACAACAATAATAAAATAAGTTATAATATTATAATATTAAAAATACCTGAAATTATTATAATATAAACTTTGTTATAATATTATTTTAATATTATAGAAATATAAAATTAATAAAGTAAAATATAATTTTAATTTAATAATAAATTATCATTATAGTATTATTATACTGAATTATTATTACAACATTAACATAATAAAATATTAATATAATAATAAAATATTAATATAATAATAAAATATATTATGATATTAATAAAGTAATTTTTTATATTAAAAAATAAATAATTAAATATATAGTAATTTTATATTAAAGTATAATTTTATATTAATAAAATATTAACTCTAAATAAAATAATAAAAAATGGAATAAGTATTAATAAAATAATAAAATATTAAATTAAAATAGTAAAATATTAAATATTAAAACAATAAAAAAGTTAAAGATTAAAAATATAAAATAATTAAATAAGAAATTGAACACTATTAAAATATTAAATATTTAATAATATTTAATTATATATTAATTATCAAATAACTGTTTTGAACTGTAAGTGTACTACAAGTGAGAGTTACATGACCACAAAATTAACTGTAGCAACTGTAAGTGGGAAAATATGAGTGTAAAAGTGATATTTACATGACCACAAATTTAACTGTAGCATCTGCAAGTGAGAAAAGAAGAGTTGCAAAAGTTTTTGCATTTTGCATTTTGCAAACGAAACCAAACAAGCGTAAAATATAAAGCTGTAAAAATTTTGCATTTTGCAAACATTTTGTAAGTTACCAAACACGCCCATAGTTTCAACATCAAGGTAGATTCAGTCTTCAAGTAAAATAGCATCATATTCTATCAGTCCTCAATATTTAAAAAGATTCCTATCTAAATACTCACCAAATAATTGCCTCATAATACTTAACATTAAATTTAACACTCATCTCATAATACTTAACATGGAATTTAACACTCATCCACAAACATGAACTAGGCTAATCAGTAGGTCCAGTCAAGTCACAGTCAAAGATATACCACAAATAATCTGAATCCGAAATGATAAATAATTTATAATGAAATGATAGGACAAGAATATTCACTAACAGGTTATTGAATACACTATATATCCATGTACTATATTAGTTCATATTAATCCAGTCTACACTCCTTCTTAACTCTAAGTCAATCTCCACTCCAATAAGAGTCCAATAATAAATTCAAGAATCAGCAAATCTAATAAATCAAATAATATTATCCATCGATAAAGTGATTCACCACATCTCAGTGCTAAAATACTAACTCTGCATATGGTGTATGTACACATACATACATACATATATACATATATACATACATCAACAATATATCAATTTCATTCTCCATCACTAGATCCGGTCATACCCTAATATAGTGAACTGATCCAATCTATCAATGAAGCAATCTCATTAATTATTTCTCAACTTTACAATTAAATTCTCATCTAGTTATTACTAATAAGGAGGATCAAGACTAATACTCATCTGTCTAGAATAATGGAATGAATCGACAATATTGTTGGTAACAGAGTAACGATATATCAATAAAATAATATCAGAACATCACAATATAACAACAGTGACCAGCATTAATAGAATAATACAGAATAATATATACATACGAATGAAATGCTGAAATTGAAATAGACCAATAAACAAACTTTTACATGAAATGATGCGGTTTTAGAACCGAATCACCGTCCGGTCTCCACTGCATGAACTGGTACGAATCTCTGGATCATCTCATGGGTCGATTTTCGAACCGCCAGCGTATCGGGTCCATAACGAACATAAATTCAGATTGGGTCTGGGTCTTCTGTTACCGGGTTCAGAGCACACGAACAAGTCTGCATCGCTATAACATACAACCAACATATACAGCCACACATACACATAAATGTACATGTATACACCCCTATACATATATATATATATATACGAGTATATACATACATACACATAATCATGCATACACCCAGACATACACAATACTCACACACTTATAATTATGCATACATTTATACATACATGCACACACACACACTCTTACATAAACATGTACAACAAACATGCACACCTCCATGCACATGTAACACATATCCACAAATGTACCATCACATAATAATTTATGCACACCCAATCACAAATGACACATACATAATATATACATAATAACATAAAAATAGAGAGGAAGAGAGGGCACACTCACGGTGCAGGAGAAGACATGGCCAGGAGAAGGCCGCGGCAAAGCTCGCTGGAGGGAGAGAAACTCATGACTGGCCATGAAAAGTTTGACGATAGAGGAGGTGGAGGTCGCGAGGATGTCGGGGTGTCGCGATCTGCCGTCGGGTTCTCGCTAGAGAAGAAAGAAGAGGTCGTATGGCAGGATGGCGCTGCCAGCAAAGGAAGGAGGAGAAAATTAGGTTAGAATTTTAGTTTAGGATTAGATGTTTATATAGGAGATATTAATTGGTTATGATTATATAGTTAGGATTAAGATAATTTATGGTTAGAATTAGGTGATAATGAGAGATTAGGTTAGTTAGGATTTTTATTTAATTTAGAATAACTATAGAATTTAGTAGTTAGGATACATGAGGGTTGGGTTGGTTAAGATTTAGATTTAATGGATAGAATTAGATAGGATTAAATATAGGGAGAGAGAGATATAAGGTTAGTGATTAGATAGTTAAGATATAAAATTACATAGTTAAAATTTAGGATTTAGTTGATAGGATAAGGATTAAAATAGATTAAATATTAGTTAGAATTTTATTTTGAAATAGAATTAGTTGAGATTGTGATTTTGAAAATACGATGTAGATTTGGATATGTTAGAATTAGATATAATTTTTATTAGGATTTGAATTTGAGATAAGATTAAAATTATATATTGGGTTATAGGTTTTGATTTGGCTTTTGGTTTAAATAAAAGAAAAATGAAAGGAATAGAAATGGGCTCATGGCATCGACCAAGGAAAAATAAAAGAAAGATAAGAAATAGATATGGGCTAATGGGTAAAGGTATAGCATATAGAAATAGATAATAGGGTTTGGATTGGGCTTAGGATAAAGAATAAAAAATGAAAGAAAAAGAAAGAGAAAAATAAGGGGCAATAAATGAGCTTGTCTAAGAATAATACACAAAATAAATATCAGTAATATTACTAATAAGAATAATAACAATAATACATAAAGATATTTAACAATAACAATATTAATAATTACCAATAGTAATAACCATAATAATAATACATAACAACAATAATAATTCACACAAAATACATGCAATTAAAATATTATTATTTATTATTAAATCTTGTATTTCAAAAATAGAGGTATTACAGTAAGTACATGAAAGTATATCAAGCATGTAAAAATAGACAAGAAATAGCATGCAAGGTATATCAATTAAACAATCCAAAGCATGTATGTCAATTAAGCACAATAAATTTCAAGCATATAAAGATATAAACAATGTGAGCATGCAAGATATATAAACACAAGTAAGTAGAGAGAAACAATCACAAATACGAAAAAATTATTTCGAGGTTCAAGCCATTTGCTCTTTTTTTCCGCCTTCACCGCAATGAAGAATTTTCCCTATAATCAATCTCGCAAGATCACTTGGTACCGCAATACTTACAAGATTCCCTTAAGAACTCTTGGATCTGCAAGTTCCTCACTTGTTTCCGCAAGAACAACACACAATGCGAACGCAAGCTCGATGAGGCTGCAACTTCTAACTCTTTGAATACATCGTATAACACTTGGTGATCAACTTCTTAATCATAAACAAAACTTTTCTCACAAATAAGGATCCTATAGGATAGATTTAGCAATGAAAAACTCAAGTTTATATGAGAAAACTAGATAAATTTGAAAATGAAAAGCTCAAGAAAATTCTTTTGAAAACTTAAGAGAAGCACTCTTGAAAACTTTCTTTTGATATGAATATGAAACTCTAAAACTTATTGAAAAAACTCTGTTGAAGTTGAAAAAAAAAAAAAAACCCTAAAAATCTTGTGAAAAATTAGACCAAAACCCCCTATTTATGGGCCAAACAAAAAATAGCCGTTGGCGTCCAAACACAGGCTAAACCATCTTGTCAGTCGACTAGGCGGTCGACCACTAAAAGTAAAAAAAATATGACTATTGGGTTGCCAGTCGACCGGGTGGTCGACGGTTCTCAACATCTAGAGACCAATACTCTCTGGCGGTCGACCGTTCCATTGATCGAAACAAAAAGAGAGCACGAAGTCTCTCCGCGGTCGACTGATATGCACAACCCTTAGGCATGTGCATATTCAATTGACTGGGCGGTCGACCAGGCTCAACCCAAAACTATATATAAAGTATTTTTAAATATCTTTTCAAATCCAATTAAATTTCAATTAAACTCAATAAATTCCACAAAAATAAGTTCATGTAAATACATTAAAGTACAAATAATTGTGATAAAAAATCAACACGTATTACAAACATATAAACTTATTTATGAGATATAAAACATATTTCTTGAAATAAAAATATATTTTTCAAATACTAAACTTATGAACAGTTTCTAAAACTCATATATACAGAAACAAGTTTTCAAACACATTTAAAGCTTAATATGTATGGATAATATCCAATACATATATAAAATAATGTAAACTTGCTTTTGAGAATATATACTCATAAAAATAACTTTTGATAAAAACAAAACTTAAACTCATCAAAATAAGTTTCTATGAACAAATCAAGCTTTAATATATGTGGTATCCAACACATATTTCAAACTATAAAACTTATTCTTTTAAGATATAAACCGTATAAACACAAGATATGAGTTTAAAACACAAAGTATAGAATTTTTTACAAAGTGATATAGTTAAACTCAATCTTCTTGAAAAACCAAAACATCAAAACTATTGTTTTTGAAAACTAGTATGGAACTTTAGTGTATGTGTGAAAGTGTGTAAGCTTGAGCAATCAAAACTAATATATTCTTTACATAAATCCTAAACTTACACACTCTTTACTCAAGTCTTCTTTTCCATCTTGACTTGATCCAAACTTGATTCCATCAAGGTAGACTTCTCTTTGAGAACTTGATGCGATCTTTAAGTTTGAGTGTAGGCTGTCTAAAAATCACTAAAAGATAAGCCATTAAAAAGCAGAGTTTCAAGTTCTAGACGCGAAGGCTCAGCATCAAGGCGCGTTGGCTCGACACCCGCGTCTCAGCATCAAGGCGCGTTGGCTCGACACCCGCGTCTCAGCATCAAGGCGCGTTGGCTCGACACCCGCGTCTCAGCATCAAGGCGCGTTGGCTCAACGCCCGCATCTTAGCATCAAGGCGCGTTGGCTCGACACCCGCGTCGCGTTGGCTCGACGCCCGCGTCTCAGCATCAAGGCGCGTTGGCTCGACGCCCGCGTCTCAGTATCAAGACGCGTGGGTTGAAACCCGCGCCTCGGTTATAACCGCCCTAGTTATAGGGCCAGTCGCCGCCCACATAGCGGGGAGGTCAGCCCCTCATTGTGGAGCGTTTTTAGGGGGCACGTTCACCCCCTAGGACCTCTATAAATAGCCTTGTTTGCCATGAGGTCAGGGCAATGAGAGGAGATTAGAGGAGACACACGGAGAGACAGCAGATTGGCAATTGGTGAGAGAAGGCAATCAGACGACAGGACACGGCAGAAAAAGGAGAGAGCTCTACTCTTCGTCAAGCTTGCTGCGTATAAGCTGCTCTTTGCCTACCTTCTCTTTGAGAGTTTTGGTAGACAGAGCTGTGTTACTCCCTCTACCAGCCAAAGAGAAGATCCCCTGACGATCCCGACGGTCATCCGGTCAACGGAGAACAAGATTCACTCTCCACCGCCACACGAAGAACCCAGCATTAAACAAAGGGAGGATTCAAGACTCAACATCCTCCCTCCCTTTTAATCGGAGAATTAATCCGTTGTAAACTTTCAATTGATTCAAGGAAACTTTACGCGAGTTATTATTTTTTTTTTCTCCGCGAACAAGAGATGGCGACTCCGCTGGGGAAAAGAGATTTGTCACTGATGAGCAAATCGTGGCGCAGGATGACGTCCTCCGTAAGGGGAAGATGGTCGAATCGCTTATTGTCGAGTTCGACCAGGCGAAGTACGAAGAGATCCTCTCTTCCGGCTCCAAGAGCCCAAAGGCCCGCGTCTGCCGCCGGGTCTCGACAGGGAACGGCCCCGAGGCCCGATCTGAGGCTTTCTCGGGCGCCCATCCTGCCAACTGTGCCAAGCAAGGTACAGGCGCCAACGCCTCTCAGAAGGCCCGCGTAGCCCCAGGCACAACTGCCTTTGCAACCAACCGCGTCGCACAAAACACCCGCGTCAGCGTCTCTCAGGAGACCCGCGTGGTTAAAATCCCTGATGTTCAGCATCAGGATGTTGTTGGTCTCTCCCCACCTCCGCGACGCAACCGGAACGCTGAGCGTCGACAGAGGAGACGTGCGCGTCAGCTGCAAGTTAGAACCTCTGGTTGTCTGACTGAGGCTGGACGCAGCACACAAACGGGTGCCTTGCTCGCGCCCCGCGAAGTCCGCGTTTGGCGGCCCAAACGCGAGATTCCTTCAGGTAGGTCCTCTGAGGACCAACTCACCAGACGCCAAGGTGGAGCCTCTGTGCCTTGTCAAGCACAAGAGGCACGCGCCCATAGGCGTGGGGCCCAGCAGCCCATCCTCTCTCAAGTGTCTCTGCCCCGACACACCAAGCAGCAACGCGACAGGCGCGTTTTGTCTCAACAGAGACGCCAGACGCGCGCTGAACAGCTGCGGCGCGAGAACCGCGTCCCTCAAGCCTGCGTCCAGGCTGTACAGCACATGGATGCCCCCCGTCTTCGACGTTGTGAGGCTAATCTTTTCAATCCCCCTCCCATAGATTTGAGGGATTATTTGACGAAGAAAAGAAGTGCTAATCAGGCCACTTCGTCGTGTTGCTGCCAACGGCTCATCCATATGCTCTCTGAGTGCCGTTGCGGATCAGGCATACATCAGCAGTCTTTAGTCAGACAGCTGACCCTGATTCCCCCGTCAGCTAAAAGAAGACGCTCCCACAGAAGGAGAACCTTCTCTGACGTTGAGTACCCGGAGCTCACTGCGAATATGACAAGCAGGAGCAAGGAAAAACAACTTACAGTCAGCTCAGATGAGTCTGACTCTGAACCAGAAGGGGTGTATCAACACACTCGCATCCGGACTGGGGCCATTCCCCCAATTGACTATAATGCCCTAGCCCATGGCATTAAAAAGCATGTGGGACTGTACCCAGCGGAATGCCGTACTGCACGGCCCTGACTGCTGGGTACAGTCCCACATGCTCTAACAGATCTCCAAGATCGGCAAGGACGAAGCTCACCATCCTGTACCACCAATACTTCTCAGTGGAGTGGACCCACCCGGGCGCACGGAACTCAACCGGAAAATCACCCTCCGCTTTAATGAACGCGTTGAGGAAGGTAATGCCGAGTTTTGGTATCTCTCCGACTGGGAGCTCAGACTTGCGCGACCCGGGGAACAGGCCGAGAACCGCCCTGTCATGACTATCATGACGGTATACCTTCTGGGAGCCCAAGTCACCGAGGGTAATCTCAGGGACGTATCGGGAAACGTCCCATTTCATCTTCCGAGGGACGGACATGTGCTGGAGATAAGACAGCGGGAACATCCTCTCCATTTCTGGAAGGAAGAATCTTCTATCCCCTATCTGACGGAGCCATCTATAATTTCCATCATACATGAAATAGCCGCCATCACCGATACGATCTCGGAAGAAGAAGGCAGGCTTCTCCAGCTTGATGCGATCATCCGTTGTGAATGCTGCATCGGTCATAAGCACCCGAAGAGTTGTCATATCAACATTGGAGAGCCTTTTTTGGCGCTCCTGCGACTTGTCAGCAGTCACAGGTACTGTCCTTCGTAGCACAAAGGCCAGATCACGGTCAGCACCACCTACATGCCCAAAGTGGCGCTTCTTGGCGAGTGGGGCAGAAGGGTATGGCATTATAAAAGAAAAGGACATTTAATCAGACACTTTATCAGAAAAATGCTAAGTGTCTATAGTCCAAACGCAGAAGCGATACTGGACGCAGGAATTATCAAGTCCGCGTCCAGACCTGCGAATCTGCGGCCAGACGCAGACGAAATACTGGACGCAGGAATTATCAAATCCGCGTCCAGACCTGCAAATCCGCATCCAGGTGTAAAACCAGCAGGATCAAGTCCGCGTTTTGCAAACCAAGACTTATGAAAATTCTCTAAGTACTTGGGCTCAGGCGTCAGATTCATAAAAACCAGCACCTGATGTCACAGAACGCCAGGATCAAGTCCGCGTTTTGCAAACCAAGACTTATAAAAATTCTCTAAGTACTTGGGCTCAGGTGCAAGATTCATCAAAAACCTGCACCTGATGAAAAATCTTCAAGTCCGCGTCCGAACTCTTCACAATTAGAAATATTCTAAGTGAAGAATCCGAAATGCAGGACTCACTGGCACCGGGTCATCAAACCCGCGCCTTGGTTATCAACTCAAAGATCGCGTCTGAGACCGCGTCTGAGAATCAAACACGGTTTGTTTGCTGTGTTGGCAGTTCTGTTAATGGTTCCATGAGCTTCCAGTAATGGTGAAGTTGAACCCTAAACGGCGTTATACCTGGGAAAGAGACTCCCTGCGCGGAGGAACCGCCCCTCTGGGCCTCGGCGACGGTCGCTCTTGAAGAGGATGCGATTGGCTTGGTCTTAGGTGCCATTGGTGATTAAGAATGGCGATGAACAGAGAAAGAAGAATTTTTTTTTCTCTAACAGATGCGCTCGGAGAAGAAGAGGTATCTCTCTGACTGTTGCCATTTATAGGCACAAGGATTCGCGAAGATACGCGGTGCGTGGCTCGATTAGCTCTGCAGCGAGTCATCGCTTGACGCGTGGAACAAATCAATTTTTAATGTATCGCGAAGATACGCGGCGCGTGGCTCGATTAGTGCTGCAGCGAGTCATCACTTGACGCGTAGAGCAAATCAATTTCTCTGCAGCGAAAATCGCGCACCATGGCTCTGCAGCAAGTCATCGCTTGACACGTGGAACAGATCATTTAATGAATCGGGAAGTCCGCGCGTCAAAAAAGTGATGTCCCGTCGGTTCCCCAGGCCAACTGGCAGTGCAATCATGACATGGAAAAGATTTGCACCCGACGGCCGCGCCTCTTCGATGGACATGCCCCGTCATCACCGCCATAAATGCATTCAAAAAGTCGCGTCTCTCTAAGAAGTTCGCGTCTTTCCAGCCCGGCTGAACTTCGCGTCTGCTTTATGGAAGATCAGTCGCGCACCCCATGAAAGTCGCGTTTGTAAAGCAACACTACCTCTGCTCTTCAAAAAGAACTGGCGTTCAGTCCTTGCTTCTGCAAATCAGTTCAACAGTACACTGGCACAAGCAGACGATCGTCCACTCCTGGCTTAAAACGCGTCCATGACAGACTAAAAGCAATCGGGGAGGTTTAAACTGTGTATCTAGACACTCAACATGATCAACTCTGATGGCTTCAAAGAGTTCAACAGTACACTCACGAAGACCAACTCCAGATAAGATCAAACCCGGAGCATTAACAGTCCAATCATAGACGTGAATTCAGCTAGAGTCCAAAGTATTTCGAAATCCGTCCCATTTAACTGCGGAATATCGAAAACTTTGGAGGGGGTTCTGTAGGCTGTCTAAAAATCACTAAAAGACAAGCCATTAAAAAGCAGAGTTTCAAGTTCTAGACGCGAAGGCTCAGCCGCGTCTCAGCATCAAGGCGCGTTGGCTCGACACCCGCGTCTCAGCATCAAGGTGCGTTGGCACGACACCCGCGTCTCAGCATCAAAGCGCGTTGGCTCGACACCCGCGTCTCAGCATCAAGGCGCGTTGGCTCAACGCTCGCGTCTTAGCATCAAGGCGCGTTGGCTCGACGCCCGCGTCTCCGCATCAAGGCGCGTTGGTTCGACGCCCGCGTCTCAGTATCAAGGCGCGTGGGTTGAAACCCGCGCCTCGGTTATAACCGCCCTGGTTATGGGGCCAGTCGCCGCCCACATAGCGGGGAGGTCAGCCCCTCATTGTGGAGCGTTTTTAGGGGGGACGTTCACCCCCTAGGACCTCTATAAATAGCCTTGTTTGCCATGAGGTCAGGGCAATGAGAGGAGATTATAGGAGACACACGGAGAGACAGCAGATTGACAATTGGTGAGAGAAGGCAATCAGACGACAGGACACGGCAGAAAAAGGAGAGAGCTCTACTCTTCGTCAAGCTTGCTGCGTACAAGCTGCTCTTTGCCTACCTTCTCTTTGAGAGTTTTGGTAGACAGAGCTGTGTTACTCCCTCTACCAGCCAAAGAGAAGATCCCCTAACGATCCCGACGGTCATCCGGTCAACGGAGAACAAGATTCACTCTCCACCGCCATACGAAAAACCCAGCATTAAATAAAGGGAGGATTCAAGACTCAACATCCTCCCTCCCTTGTAATCGGAGAATTAATCCGTTGTAAACTTTCAATTGATTCAAGGAAACTTTACGCGAGTTATTATTTTTTTTCTCCGCGAACATTGAGCTCTTAAATCAACACGTGCTACATTTTAACTTGACTTTGAATCTTTTGTTGAAGTTAAAACCAACTAAGATCTTGATTGAATATCTGAAATTAAAATAACACAAGTCATTAGTACTTATAATAACATGAGCTAATCATTATCAAAACTAGAGTGATGGGACTTTGAGCCAACATGAACATAGCCAAGAATCTTCTTGGTGCAATGAGTCACGGTGCCGAATTTCACCTTGGTCTTTTTTCTGATGACGCAAAGTTCAAAAAAATTCAACTGGTAGTTTTTGGCACCTTTCAATAAACCTTGCTTTGTTAGAGCTTGCAAAGACTTTTCTCCTATATGTCTGAGCCTCATATGCCAAAGCTTGATACAATCATCATCTGAATTGATGAAAGTCGCTACTTGTCCTGTAACTGTACTACCCTTCAAGTAGTATAGGTTATTGCGTCAGACGCCTTTCAAAACAGCCATCAAGCCTCTAGTTATCTTGAGAACACCATCTCAAACAGATACTTCAAGACCCAATGCTTTCAAGGTACTAATAGAGATAATATTTCTCTTCAACTGAGATACATACCTCACTTCTTTCAGTTCCAGTACCATCTCATCAAATATCTTGATAAGGACCATACTTATCCCTTCCATGTTACATGAACGATCATCACCCATGATAATAGAACAACCATCTAACTCCTCAAAGGTAAAAACCAATCCTTATTGGGACATACATGACAGGTAGCTCATGTTTCTAATATTCACTTGGAATCACCTGAGTAGTCAATAATAGGA
The DNA here is from genome assembly GCA_038442645.1 of Agave tequilana. Classification (NCBI taxonomy): domain Eukaryota; kingdom Viridiplantae; phylum Streptophyta; class Magnoliopsida; order Asparagales; family Asparagaceae; genus Agave; species Agave tequilana. The sequence goes on from JAVJIF010031676.1 coordinate 45,021, forward strand.
GTAGTAACTGAGAAGGAGAATATCGTTGAGTCTGAGTCTGATTCACCTACTTGTGAAATACTACCAGATTGTGTATGACCACTTGTGTGAGATTTGCCTCGATTTTTAACTCTTTCTTCTTATCTTTGATCCTTGAACAATCAACCTTTCAGTGCCCTAACTCTTTGCATAAGGTACACTGGTTTTTCTTTAGATATCTGAAATCTGATCTGAAATTTGATCTACCACGACTGCCTTTGCCCTTCTGACTGGAACTTTTGCCTCTTACATCAACGCTTCTGCTAATATACTCTTAAAAGATTCATTATCCTTCCTTCTCAATTCTTGGTTAATAACAGCAAAAGAAACTTTATGATATCCAAGAGATTGTTTACCATTGAATAGGGTGAGGACGAAGGTCTCATAGTCCTCGTCAGAAAGAAAACTCAAAAGAATGAACACCTTATCCTCCTCCTCGATCGTCACATTCATGTTGGGAAAATCTGCAAGAAGCTTTGTATAGTCATTCATGTATTCCCTGATCAAGATTCCTTTCTTCAATTGGAAGCGATAAAGCCTTCTCTTCCGGTGCAAGCGATTCTCAATGCTCTTTGTAAAATGCTTGCTCTCTAGGATCTCTAATATCTTCCTTACAGAAGTCTTGGTCATCATATGGTACTTCATGTCTTGTGTTAAACAAGATCTTATGATGCCATACTCCATCCTGTCCGACTTGTCCCAATCCTTTTACAATATCTCCTCCGGCTTTTCTTCTAATCGTAAAGAGTCTTCAAGGTTTGATGCAGCTAGTGCATCCATCACCTTATATCTTCACATCCCGAAATTGTTCGGGTCGTCAAACTTCACGACATCAATTTTTGTCGGAAACTAACTCATGAATTTCACCGATGATTGACTATCTTCATCCATCTCCTCAGTAGATTTTTCAAAGAAATGCATAAAAATGATTAGTGAAAAGAAATCCAAATAGAAAAGGTCAGATATTTACCTCCAAATAAAATTGCAGACAGTCTCCAAAGTAATTTGCTCCACCCGAATGAAACTTCTCGTCGAAACCTGCAAAGCTCTGATACTACTTGTTGGGAGGAACCCACACTAGAGAATAGCAACACACCAGAGACTAGTCGTTAATTGCACGAACAAACAAACAAAGTGAAGAAAGTGAAAACACAAATTTAACGAGGTTCGATAATTGCCTACGTCCTCGGGGCAGAAGGGGAGAGAGATCTTATAAATAATCAATTATAAGATACAATAGTTGGGGGAAATGCCCCTCTTTACATAGTTAGAGAATCCACGAAGGAAAAAAATCAACGGATCTGAATTTGGATCAGAAATGAATCCAGAATTCAAATAGAAAACTTCTCAGAACACGCGTCTCGGTCGACCGGGCGGTCGACCAGCTCCTTACTGCGGTCGATCGCTAGGCAAAACGGGAAAAATCTATTCTCTGTTAAATCTCAATCAGTCGACTGACTGTCTACTGTTGCTACTGCCTTCCTCTGTATGGTCGACCAGGCGGTCGACTGCTTTACTTTCTTTATTCATGTGCACGTTCTATGCATGGCCGGTCGACCGGCCAGTCGATTAACCCATTGTCTTCGGCTACATTTGATCTTCTACCATACACCGTTGAACTCCAATCTCTGCGATATCTCCTCTGATGAGTTAAAAACTCTGTTATCAAGATTTTACACTCTCCCCACAAAGTAAGCAACCATTTCACTATTTTTGTCATCGAGGTTGTTGAAGATAGTGGCACTAAAAGAGGTAAGTGATATTGGATGACCAACAATAGTAAACTTATCAACAATATATTTTGACGAAGAAAAGTAGAGATCGAAGAGTCACCCATTTTTAGATTCTGCAGTTGGATCTGAAACTGAAGAATTCAATACCATCAGAGAAAAATTTAGAAAATAAACTTTGGCTCTAATATCATGTAAAGTATAAAGATAAAGAATTATGACGAGCCTCACACCTTAAGAGGTTCCATTACTTTTCTTTATAGGTAGGAGTACATTAGATATGATTACAAAAAATAAGTTGGCCTATCTCATCTCTTTGCAAAGGAGTCACAACTATCTTTTACCTATACATGCAAATCATTACTATGAAATTATGATGAGATGTTAGGCTACCTTATCTTAATCACAACAACTTGGATCTCAATAGTATGGATCTTAACAACTAGATATATTGAATATGGACATCTCTAAAAGGAGCGTTTTCATACCGAGCCAGGTTTGCATGGGTGGGATGGTTGGGAGAATTTGTTGAGAGAGAAAGAGAGAGATAAGAAGAGTCCAGTCATAAGGGAGGGAGATAGAAAAAGAAGAGGAAGAATTTGTAGAGAGAGAGAGAGAGAGAGAGAGAGAGAGAGAGAGAGAGTCTTCACTTGGAGATAACGAGAACGAGAGATGCAATGTCTTCTAGGTTTTTTTCCTTTTGTTTTTTCTTTTTGTTTATTTGTTTTTATATCGAGAGAGTTTAAATTACAACTAAAATATTAAAAAAAATAAAAAAGATAGGAAATAATAGGTGCTAAAATAAAGAGGGAGGGGGGCATAAATTGTGAAGATTTAGTTGAAACATGTAAATTATTATGATGAATAAAAATTCTTCTAGTTGCCAACCAGTACGCTGTCATTCATTTCTGATGAGCTGGCCCAAATATTCTATGTCCCAGACTGATTCAAGACTTCAATTCTCATTGTCAAGTACATGCACCTTGGCACTTGTAACGTAGTTTAAATAGAGAGCAGGTCTTAAGCTGATCCCCATATCCCATCTAGGTCTAGCTAGCCAGCTACAATGGCCGGCCTTCGCTTGCTCAGCCTAGTGATGGCCATTCTGGCCGTGGCAGCTGTATCGGCGATGGCCGGAAGAGAGGCAGCTGTTGGGCCGACGCCGGTGAAGAAGTTCAGCCGGAGTAGCTTTCCCGCCGGTTTCGTCTTCGGAGCTGCGAGCTCAGCCTACCAGGTTTTTTGCTTCTGTTGCTTTAGGTTTTGTGTGTGGTGTTTCCTCAAAGTCTCCATGCATGCATCAAGATGGCTTTTGGTTTTGTCAGGTTGAAGGAGCTGCAAAACAAGGAGGGAGAGGGCCCAGTATATGGGATTATTTCACAGAGAAGCATCCAGGTCCTCTTACTCTTCTTTTTTTCTCTTAAGTTGTTTCTTCTCTTGGGACGTGTTTGGTTGCAAGGAAGTGGGCGGAAGTAAGAAAACGGGAAAGTATAATTGCTCATTTTCGTATCTATCCAAATACTGAAAAAAGAAAATGAGAAAATTATTTTCTTTTTCTCTTTTTCATTTTACACAATCACTTCCACACTTCTAGGGTGCTACAGTTAATTTTGTGGTCATGTAAATCTCATTTGTAATAGGTGGTAGCTCAAAACAGTTAATTTGTGATCCTGTAAATCTCACTTGGATTCTAATTACAATCTAATTTTTATTTTTTTATTAATTTTTATTTTAATATTATTTTGCGGTCAATTTTGTGATCAACTTTTCTACTTTCACTTTCACATTATCATTCAAACACCGGAAAAGACATAACAATTTTCAAATCACACTTCCCAACAACATCCAAAGACCAGAAAACTCATTAACCAATTTTCAAGTTTCAAAGAGAACTATTATCGCTTCCTCACTTCCACCCTTAACCAAACAGCCTCTAGTCGGGACTTTAACCTCATAATTTATTTTATTCAACTCTTATCTTTTTACTAGTGAACCAGTCCTGTCAAGTCTCACTGGCGTTAATTTTTCTTTCCTCAATATATATATATAGATGCATGAACACCACGGAGATTATTTCATTACCAAGTTGGACAAATCCATTCAACTCTTTGACTTGTTTCACTGCACATGCACGTCCTGCAGATCTCAATCCGGTTGCGTAAAAGTTGGACAAACCTTGCTGTATAGAATCAGTCTCGGGCTTGTCAACTGGCTACCAAACTCTTTATTTATATTTTTAATTTGTCTACATTTTTTCCCCCTTCCTCTTCATATATTATATTTTGTTTATTTATCTATTTCTCTCCATCTTTTATCCCCTCTTTGAGACCAGATTGAGTGCATTGTTTTTTTTAGCAAGAACCGTGGCGAAAATCTCCGGCGTTTCATTAAAAAAAATTTAACGGAACATTCCAAGAAGCAGGATACGAGTACGTTTCTCACACATAAATTGCATTAAAAAAAAAAAAGAAACAGAAAATGAAAGAGAAAAGTAAAAAGAATAACAGAAGACTCCTCCGCTACACTGACGTTGTGCCTCTCGCATCGCCTCCTCAGATTGAGTGCATTGTTGGTTTGTAGATGGGTGCATGCAAGAAAGGTCTTGAGTTTGAGTTGCTTTCTACAATTTACCGATCGTGACTGAATTTCGTAAAGTTTGTGTGTTAAAAAATAGTCAAAATTCTTTTAGTTTTATACATATGCTTTTCTCCTCACTTTTTTGTTTCATAGGTTTGTATTTGAACCTGGGACTTTTGCATTCTGTTTCTGTTTTCTTATCACTTTTTTTCATTTTATTAATGAACATTTTCTTATCACTTGAACTAGACCATTTGAGCTCTTTCTTAAATATAGACTTATGATCGAGATAAACTTTATCAAAAGACAACTAAATATTATATTTTTTTGAAGCATAATTGTGTGTTAATTTTATAATCTGATGGATCTAATTCTAGTAAGAAAAGTATAGTAAGATTTATGGTATAGTTACTACTACAATCTTTATGTTGCTGTATTTAAAATTAATAGTTATTTATTTACCTTGTATTTTTTATATATAAATTAATTTTGGGACATTTGTTAAAAAATATTTTTTGGAGGTTTTTTCTCTCCTTTGTAGAAACTATATTTAGATTTCGTACATGGTTTTGGCTGTGAAGAGTCGTATCTAAATCCACTTGAGAGCTCTCAGAACTGTTAATTATTTATGTATTCATATTGAAATAGTAATGAATTCATGTTTTCAAATGTTTTGATCTCAATATTTTTTTTTTTTTTTATCATTTTCTTCTTATTCGATGTGGTCTCCTCGAGACAATTAGTATATTGTTCATTCTTATTTTTTTTTCTATGAAGAAACCATGTAGTATTGAAAAAGTAAAATTTGGCAAGGATATATATACAAAATGTATTCTTGACGTGTAGAAACTAAGTTACTAAATTATGAATATTGACGTAAAACCGCAAACTCTTTAAAATTAGAACGGTATACATACAAATACTGGTTTTTAAGGGTAATTAAGAAAAAAAAACTATGTTTAAGAAGGAATCTATGAAATAAACCATTTTATTTATTTATTTTTTATGATGATAGTTGTGTGCTCTGCCCCGGGCCACTAGAGAAATAAAGAAGAAGAAGAAATAATGAAACATGGAAGGGTTACTTTGATAGATACCCCGCAAATCTTTAGTATTTAAAAATGTCGGTCTCAAATATTTGATATTAGCAAATCTACCCCCGAAATCTTCTAGATCTGAATAATTAACCATCCAGCTAGATTTTGAAGAAATAAGGGTGCTTTACTTGTTATGCACTTCTTGTTTCTTCTTTATTGTCCCTGTACGACCTAATTCATATTCTATCAAAATTAAAATTCTTGTCCCTCCTCTATTTCAATCTCCTCTCTCTCTCTCTCTCTCTCTCTCTCTCTCTCATAATCCCTTAAGTTTAAACTTCCTCAATGTTTTCTTTCAAATCTCACTATAAAAATTTCTTAGAACTTTTTGAAATTCTTAAGAAGCATGATTTGATGTGTGTCTCTTATGATGAACGAATAAAATAGAATTAATTTGAGAGAGAGAGACGAGGGGGCTGTGTTTAAGTTGGGAGGTAGTAGTTAATCATTTAAATAAGGAGAATTTAATTACTTTTTTTAAAAATAGATAAATTAGTAGAGTCAAATCGTCTCTTTTTACTCTAAAATGAGAGTAGATTTATAATGTCTAAAAGATGTAGAAGGTAAAATTGTAATATTAATGATTTGGAGGGTATACCAAAGATATAGAGGGTATACATATCTAAATAACCAAATATGAAAATTTTGACTTTTAGCACGGTGATTTCAATTCACGTTATTACTCTCTAACATTCATCAGCTTTTGATTGAACAGAGAAGATAATGAATGGAAGCAATGGTGATGTTTCCATAGATATGTACCATCGTTACAAGGTCTTTTTATTAATTACAAATTATAATTTTTTTTCCTCCCACTTATACTTGATTTATGCTCATAATCTTTGCACAAAATCTTCCTACTAACAAAATCAATTTGCAGGAAGATATTGGTCATATGAAGGACACTGGCATAGATGCATTCAGGTTCTCCATTTCTTGGTCTAGAATTTTACCGAGTAATCCACATTTTATCACTCTCATATATAATATTTGAACTCTTTAAGTTTTCTTCTTAGATTCATAACATACTGATTATTTATACTTAATTAACAGATGGGAACATAAGCGGAGGAATCAACGTAGAAGGCGTCCAATATTACAACAACTTCATCAACGAGCTCTTATCCAAAGGTATTCAGCCATATGTGACCATGTTCCACTGGGATCTTCCCCAAGGCCTCGACGACGAGTATGGAGGGTTCCTCAGCTCTCGTGTTGTGTGAGTTGCAGTCACTGCTCTCCAGTTGATCATGTATCAGAAACTTAATTTGCTAACGTGATTTGCTCTCGTTCAATTTAGGGAGGATTTTCGGAACTATGCCGATCTATTGTTCAAGTTGTATGGCGACCGAGTGAAGCACTGGATCACATTCAACGAGCCATTCTCTTTCTGCCAGAGGGGGTATGCAGTCGGAGTATTTGCACCGGGGCGCTGCTCCAAGTTTCTTGGCTGCGCCGCTGGGGACTCAGGCCGCGAGCCTTACATCGCAGGCCATAACTTGTTGCTTGCCCATGCTGCTGCTGTGAAAGTTTACAGAGACAAGTATCAGGTAAGTTAAGAGCATGAAACTGTTTTACTTATAATTGGGCTTATTTCAGGACTGTACTGCAGGCATCACAAAATGGAAAAATAGGTATCACTCTAGTCACGCACTGGTTCAGGCCCCATTCTACATCGAAAGCAGATTTTGATGCAGCCACCAGAGCCCTTGATTTCTATTTTGGATGGTGAATATCTTGAAATTTTAACTGCACTGGATCCTACAATAATTTAGAGATATAGAGAACTTTGAAATAATTTTTACAATGTATTCGCTGAAATTTTAGGTTCATGGATCCCATTGCTACTGGAGACTATCCATTCAACATGAGGGCAATTGTTGGAGATAGATTGCCAAAGTTCACGGCGCAAGAGTCAAAAATGGTCAAGGGATCCTTCGACTTCCTTGGACTGAATTACTATACAACACAATATGCAACAAGTATTTCTTTGCTGACTAAACAAAATGTCACCTTGACGATGACATACACGCATTTACGTCAGGTAAATTGTAAGAAAATAGATGATTCTGAATAATCTTAAACATTAAGAAATGTATCCCTTAAGAATTTGTTAAATAGATTTCAGGTAGACTTTAATTTCCCATATAAAGTTATGGTCTATTGAACTTGAATTTTTACTAAACAGGTGTGAGAAATGGCAAACCAATTGGAGCTCCGGTAAGCTCTCTATGACAACATTTCTGTATAAATATTTCGACAAATTTTAACAGGTATCACTGTAATAATATGAACGCGAGAAAAGGAATGTAAATGTGAACAGATTTAAAAATTTTATTTTGCAATAGTTTTTGCACTTATAAAACATATTTGACATTCATTTCAGAGTGGGTCGGATTGGCTTCTGATCTATCCTCAGGGAATTAGGTCACTTGTACTATATATTAAGGAGAAATACAACAACCCAATCATTTACATTACGGAAAATGGTAAGATTGATGTGATATGGAATTTTTGAGTGATTCATATGAACATAATCAGATAACTGATTTCTAATTTTGTAGGTGTCGATACGCTTGTTAATGCATCCTTGCCATTGCAAGAAGTCTTGAAGGATGACATAAGAATCGGATACCACCTTGGTCATCTTTTAAACCTAAACAAAGCTATAAGGTGAGTTTTCCTGTATTCTAACCTCTGACCTCTAGCTTGTAAACTAGTTTTAAACTTCTGCGCATTTGTTCATGGTTGCAGTGAAGGAGCAAATGTTAGAGGATATTTCCCATGGTCAATGTTCGATAGCTTTGAGTGGGATGCTGGCTACACTGTTCGGTTTGGTCTTTACTATGTTGATTTCAACACTTTGAAGCGAATCCCCAAGAAATCAGCGCGTTGGTACCGCAATTTTCTTGGCAAATAAGTAGTCAATGCCAGGATGAAGTTGTGGAATTTGTGAAAGAAAACTAATAAGGCTATGGCCAGTGTGTTTCTTCTTTTTTGTTTCTCCAAGCTCTCCATGATCATGGAAACGTTCTTCTTCCGGAATGGTTTAAAGATTTCGGTTATTGCAACCTTAAGTAAAGAAAATATAGTTGATGTTTTTTTTTTTTTTTTTTGAGAAATAAACGGTGAACAAAGATGGCCCTACACGCTTCATTAAAAAGAATTAATGAAAATAATCTCAAGCTAATATAAGAACCTAAAGTCTCCTGGAAGTACAGAAACTGTGCACACACAGATGGTCGGAGATAGTTAAAAGAACCAAAGAGCAAAGAAAAGAAAAAACTCGCACTCCGCGCTTCTCCTCTGACGCTCCTGCTGCCCTAGCCGGCTCCTTTATCAACGTATCCTCTGGTTTCACTCTGACCGGCTCCAGCTCAACCTCCGGGTCACTAGGCCATCCATTGACCATCCTTGCATTCCAGCCCATTTGGGCTCGCTCTAGAAATTGTGCCCGCTTCCATGACAGAACCATTCCCCTTTTGTTCCTGTGTGACCTTCAACCCAAGACGGGTCGAATGCGGGTTGCCTTGAAACCTACAACCCATCACCCCGCCCTTTCGTCCCCCTGCAAAGGTCAGTGAATTTTCAAACATCTACCCCCCCTCGAGACCCTTGCCCCAAATTTGAATTTGAAATAGAGTCGATGCCGCCTCGAGCACCCAACACCTCACAGACAGTGATAGGCTGCAATTCGACGTCGCTGACAACTAGCAGCGCTGTGTTGGCCTCCTTGACTAACGTCAGCTGTAACACCTCGCTCCCAAGATACGTACCTAGTTATGTACCCTGTTTTTCACATGTATTATCTCTATTTTTCATATTTATTATTTAATACTCGACTATTTTCTCCAGACCCTGAGCCGAGCTCTGGTCCAGACTCGAACTTGAGCCCAGACCCGAACTTGAGCCCAGTCCCCTACCTGGCTATTTTATTTTATTTTATTTTTCTCTTATTTTTCCAAATTTTCATTTTCTTTTTCTTATTTTCTTTTTCCTTTTCCTTTTCCTTTTCCTTTTCTTTCTTTTTATTTTCTCTATCCTTTCTTTCTTCCCAACAGCCCCTAACTCCCCCACCATGGGCTGCCTGCCACTCTCCCCTCTCTTCAATGCCACCTCCCCTCCCCTCCAATCCCCATCACCCTTACCAACTATTCCCACACTCTCTTACCCCCATCTCTATCTCCTACTCTCACTCTCATTCACTCATTCACTCTCACCCATACTACCTCCCCCACCTCCTTGTTGTGAGTCACCCCAGCCAGTCAGAACGTCGCCGACCACCCCAGCCCGTCGCCGACCAACTCCCCAGCATCCACCTCCTCTTCTCTCTCCTCTTTGGCCAGCCACCATCACCAACATTGTCACCACTTCCAAGCACTTCCCTCACCACCATCATCTCCACTTTCCTCTTACTCTATTCCCTTCCTTCTTTGACCAACTCCACCATCGTCATCACCTCCACCCATACCAGCCACCATGACACCACCTTCCCCGGACAACTCCCCTGCCATCCTCTCCCAAAAGCCCCACCACAAAGACCACACCACCACCTGCACCATCCCCATCACCTTCCTCCTCCCTCTCTTCTACCACGCGCCAGCGCCACTGGTAGTGCCGCTGGCCACCACCAAACCCCCAGGCGATGCCACACCCCTGCAGCTTTTCTTTCTTTCATCTGAGCTCTCTCCCCCTACCTTCCCTGTCTCTCTGCTTTCTCTATCCCTCTCACACACTCTCCAGCTCTCTTTATAACTCTCGCTCTCCCTCTAATTTATGCTCTCTCCGTCTCCCTGGCTCTTGCTCTCTCCATCTGGCTCTTGCTTTCTCTCTCTAACTCACGCCCTTTCTCTTTTTCTATTTAGCTTTTTCTCTAGCTCTCTGTAGTTGCCTTTCTTTCTCTAGCTCACTCTAATTCTCTCTAGTTCTCTTATTCCCTCTAGCTCTCTCTAGTTCTCTCTAGATTTCTCTCTGTCTCTCTCTCCTCTCTAGCCCGCGACACGTGCGTCAAACTCTATCAGAGTTCCAGTCATCCTTGCCCGACCGTGGCCTAGGCGAGTGCTTTTACCTCTCTCTACGCTAGTATTATTAATTGTATCTTGGGTGATTGTTGTGTAAATATGTGAATACATATATCTGGGTAGATGAATGTTTGTAATATGTGGACGAATGTTTGCAATAGTGTAGGTGATACTTGTATATGTGCATATGCTTATACTAACATTTATTTAGGTACTCTTGCCCACTCCTTGCGAGTGTTAGCCTCCGGGCTTTTCCTCAGCCTCTGGGCTATATTCAGCCTCTGGGCTCAGCCTTTGGGCTAGACTATAGTCTCTGGGCTTAAACCCTCTGGGTTTCATATGCTCTGCCTGGTAGGCGAGCTTAACATTCAGAGTTTTACCACTAAACTCACCCGAGCATAGCTATGTCGCGCTTTAGCAGGGCGCCCATAAAAATATATCCTCCAAAATTGTCGAAACCACTCTGCTTCTTTTTCAGCCTTATCTAAAGTAACAAATTTCAACTCCATTGTGGAACTGGTTGTGCAAGTTTGTTTGGAGGATTTTGAAGATATGGTCGTGCCTCCAAGAGTAAAGATGTATCCACTAGTTGATTTCGATTCCTCAGAATCTGCAATCCAATTGGTATTACTATATCCTTCAAGTATAACTGAATACTTTTCATATATCAATGCATGCTCCTTAGTATTTACCGATAGATCCATTGGGTTTTAATTTTCTTTTGAAAATTCACTTACTCTCGATTGGTTTACTGCCAAGTGAAAAGTTTACAACTCAAAATTATGTTGCTTAGGACGAATTTTTTCACTGTTTGCAGTTTCTTACAACATTTGTGCTTCTAGGGTAGACAAAAGCTCTTTAAATGTTTGAGCCTCGCTTTCAAGTGCATATGCTGCGAAGTCTGGACCAAAAGATTTTGAGATTCTTGATCTCTGATTCTTTCTTGATTCAACTTTCGTATTTACTATTGATTCACTGGGTCCTTTGTCCCTGAGCGTTGTTTCGTATGTTCTTTTCCTAAAAGTTAAGAACACAGAAGTCTTGTTATCTTTCCGTTTGTACGGAAAGATGTCTTCAAAGAACACAACATCTCTTGATTCAATAATCATGTTTACGTGAATATCTGATATTTTTAATTTACGTACTAAAAATCTATGGGCACTGTTATTCAGGGCGCAGCCTATAAAAATGTAGTCTATTATTTTTATCCCAACTTAGACTTTCTAGGTAGTGGCATTGATACCTTTGTAAGGCACTACCACATTTTGAGGTAACGATGAAAGGAGGCCTTTCATGCCACAACTCAAATAGTATAAGACTAAGTCCCTTGTGGGTTACCCTGATTTGCGATTAATAGGGCTTTTCATACAAGTTCTGCAGTGATCTAGAACATACGAGTAAGGAATTGATCATCTCTTTTAAAGTTTTGTTCTTTCTTTCAGCAATTCTATTCTGTTGAGGAGTATAAGTTACTGTGATTTGGTAGATTATAACAAAGTTAACACATAACTCACTGAATTCATTTGATTCATATTCTCCATCTCAGTCGGATTTTAGAATCTTTACTTTTTTATTGAGTTGATTCTCAACCTTGGCTTATAAATATACTTATGGCTTCGACTGATCACAATCTTACTACATATCATTTAGTACTCAAGAAAATGTCATACGATAAACTTCTTAGTATTAGCATTCTTCACCTTTGGAATAGGAAGAGGAGCAAACATCACAGTGTGGTTCGACACTCTTAGTACCCCACTGATACTCTCTTAATTAGTATCAGATATTTTCTGCAATTCGAGTAGGGCAAAAGTTAGCCACTTCAATAATAATTGTCTTAAGATTATTTGTCCTGATAATTCAATTCAAGATCAAAATCAACCGGTCCAATCGACCAGGTCGCTACAAATTAGGTGATTGATTTTTTGTTCAATTGAATATTCCTTAATTACAGAACCACCTATCAAATCTCTTCCTTAGACACCAATCAGACTGGTATTTAGTCAGCCTCATATTAGTAATAAATCAGTAAGATAAATAACTCAATGATAATTTATTTAACAATAATATTTATTAAAATAAATATTCCAGTATGAATACTTTATTCAGCATAATTCCTGCAATAAGAACGTTAGTTCAAATAGAGAGAGAATATATTAGAATTCAATAACTCATGCAACCACTGAGTGTTAGCTTAACGGACAAAGTAATAGAATAAAATCATATTTTAGAGTGAGGTACGTATAAAGTGAATCTCCTTAAGATAATTACGTTTTGTTCCCCATTACGGTACATATGAGATAATGGACCGGTCTGCCAATATACAATATCTTTCACATGTTCTACACAACACTTTACAAAATCACGTACAATCGAATTAAAGTTGACATGTACCTTCCATTTGTTCAAAGAACAGAAGTAGAAAAAGGAGATAAACCAAAAATCAAAATTCAAACAGACATCTGAAAGAAATTCAATAAAATTTACTTGAACTCATTTATTCTTGTGATTGGTGTTATTCTTAGTTTTTTAGGTGATTTCTTTTGGAGTGGAATTATGCCCTTTATATGGGAATTCAGAGGAAGCCTTTCGAAATATACACATCTGTTCGTTCGGAAAAGGTGCAACCACAGACACATTTGTTCAGTTGGAATAAGCGCAACCACTCCGAGCAGACACATCCATTCGATCAGAACGGGCGCAACAGTTCCGAACAGACACATCCATTCGGTCAGAACGGGCGCAATCTTTTTGAACAAAAATATCCTTTCACTGAACATATACATTCGTATACCATTTTCAATATGAGATTAAAGAGCTTTCACATCTTTTGGTATCATTTAGCTCTTCTTTTATGTCAACTTCTGACTTGAATATCTCATTCATTCAGAAACACACTAGTACAGAAAAGACATTTAATGTCGGTTTAAAACCGACATTATAGCGAAACGATGCCTGACATCTTTGCAGTCGATGTTGTAAGTCTAGACTTACGACGTCAGTTCTAAACCAACGTATTATATAAATGATATCATATTGGTTCATACAAGAACTGACATGGTATGTGAATTTTTTTTAAAAAATTATTCTCATCCCCACCACGGGGGTCATTCTCGTCACCAGAGTCAAACTCTAACAACTTCCTCTTTAGGTCAATCTCCTATTGAGTCCGAAATGTCCCTAAGGCCAACGTCTATCAATTTTAGTTAGGCCAGATTAGTGAGTGAGGAGATAGTTTGTCGGCTTAAAAAGAGTCATGACTTTCCCACCTTATATTGTTGAATGGGTTGTGCCCTTAGTTTGTTTTCGTGTAAGTGTGCAAGTATGTAACAAAGAATAAATATTCAAGCAATATGAATCACACAAAAGTTTTTCCTATACTACATGCAATGCATAAGTACCTCATCTCTAGCGATTTTCAACAGTAATTTAAAATAAAATGAATTAGACAGATGCCTAAGATGCGAAACCTAATCGTTTGTTGATTGATTATAAGCACGAGTTACTATTGAAATTAAAAAACAGTGTGCAGAATAGGTTAACAGGAAAAATAATAACTGCAGAAACCATAGAATTAAAATTCAATCACCCTGCAAGGAAGTAGAGTGATCAGATCTCCCAGAAAGCTACAAAAACGTAGCTTTTGCCGCTTTTGTGCGGCTGATAGGATTTTCTGATGCTCTACCTTCTTGGGCAGAGTCACAGGAATTCTATTTATGTCCTGTAATTGCTCAATTCTTGTAATCTATCCTGAACATAAAAATGAAGAAGAAAAATTAATCATATAGTAAATAAAAACAATATCATTCCCTCCCCGACAACAGCGCCAAAATTTTTATTTAGTTTGAACCTGCACAAGAATTGTAAAGTTTTAGAAATTAGAATAGAGAGTGTTAGGTTGCTCAATACTACCGCTATAACAGGTACCTAAGTTAGTAACATTGGTTAAATCATTGCTTCTTAGTTCTTAAAAAGAAAAGAAAACATTAATGTTAGAAGCAGAGAAGTTAGAAGAAGGTGATGTTGTTGGTGTTTGAAAGTGTATTTAAGCTAAGTTAGAAAGAAAAAAGAATAAAGAAAAAAAGTGTTGGCTTAAAATGTTTTTTTTAAACTAAGAAATAAAGAAAGAAAATAAGAAAACTTACTTACCTCTTTAACACTTGCTTTACCTTTGGTCTGTTGCAGCAATTTACTTTGACTTGAAAGCAATCATAACATGACATATAGGATCTTTCCTATTCCTAATCGGTCTAACAAAAGAAAGTACAAGTAGAAAAAGAATGCTAAACTATTACACGCTTTAGAATAGATATCCATCACCATAAGCCATCAGTTGCACTTGCAAGGGAAAGGCAAATTCGAGGCTATAGGATTCACTTGTATTACAAGCTACCAGAGGAAAGTAAAGCAAAAATAAGAGCAAAGCAAATTTTTGATTTAAATTGAGAAATGATGAAAGAAAGAAAAGAAGGTGACAATGGTGTCACTCTCAATACAACTCTCTCTTTTAACATGAATCGCTCTCTAACATAAGCTTACAAAGAAACAGAAAATTACATTAGAAAGAAAAATGAAATCCTAAGTTAAATTACAGAAAAAGCTTAATTTTAACTCTCTGCTGGAGTGGTACCCCTTCTGCCTTCAGAAATTACAGTATTCATAGGAGAATTTGGATAAGGGAGAGTATCAAAGATAGGAGAGCAAACGCTCCCCTAACTGTCTCAACAAAGCCGCGCAATACGTTTGTGCAGCCAAGATCTAGCCATTGGTCCAGATCCAAGGGTGCGTGGTCTTTGTGCTCTGATACTCTCTTTTATCTTCAATTGAATTTTTAGTTTTGAGCACTGAATTTGGTAATATCTCTGTTAATCTTCAAGTTAACCAAACGGGTCCATAAAAATTCGAATTTAGCTAGTTTTTATTTGGTGTTATCTTCTCTGATATGCCCTGATTTGCACTTATCTCCCTAAATCTTCTGAATATATGTTCCAACCTTTGATTTTAAACTCATCTAAATCAGAATTTAAGTGGGTTTTTGGGCTCATTTCTATTCCATCTCCATTAGTAAAGGCATGCACATCATTTAAACAAAAATAAGATTAAAAAGTAGAATTTATTATAAAATAAATATGAGAATGTGACAATAAATATGCAATATCAGTGATCGATCACTGATCTACTCTTGGAAGCAATAAGCATATCATCAACGTATAGTAACAAATAGATATACTCTCCACCTGGTAACTTGTTAGTAACTTGTTGTAGTAAACACATGGGTCATATTTACTTCTCGTGTACTTGTTGTCGCACATAAAACTATCAAATCACTTATACTATTGCCTCGAAGATTGCTTCAGCCCATATAGTGATTTTTAAGTTTGCAAACCAAATTTTCTTTTTCTTGAGCTTTGTATCCCACCAGCTTAGGCATAAAGATCTCCTCATCAAGATCACCATGGAGAAAGGCAATCTTCACATCGAGTTGATCCAGCTTCAAGTCATACTTTGCCACCAATGCCAATAATATAAGAATAGAAGAGTGTTTTACAATGGGTGAGAATACCTCATTGTAATCAATATGTTCTCTCTGTGCGTAGCTTTTTTGCTATCAACCTGGACTTGTAGTGAATAGTAGCTTCGTCTTGAGATCTTTGCTTCTTTACATATACTCACTTGCAACCAATGACATTTTTCTCTTTGGACAATTCTGACAATTTCCAAGTGGTGTTATTATGAAGAGAATTCATCTCCTCCAACATGGCTTTCTTCCGCATCTCAGATTCAGAATTGATTTCTTCTTCTCTATATATAGTTGGAATAGCATCTTCAATGACTGGGAGTGCATAGGCCACAATTATATTTTTAGTGAGCCATGTGGGTTTCTATGTGTTTCTTCTTCCTCGTTCAACTGTAACGGAATCTTTTACCTGACCCACAACCTATCATTGGTTCTCAGTATCTTTAGTATCCTAGAGTATATGGAGTAGCATCACTCTCCACCTGTTGCGATACCTCCGTGGTCTTCTTACTTTCCACCTGCTGCGAGTCGGTAGGCTTCATCATTGAAGCCTCATCAAATATAATATCCAGGTCAAAATAATCTTCTTCTCTTTCGGGTCACATATTTTTTAGCATCAGACGCCACTTTTATATCCCAAAAGCACTCATTTCTTCACTCTAGAATCCAATTTGTCTTCCTTGACGTGGTAATAGGCAGAACATCTAAATATCCTAGGCAAGTTATAATTTTGAGCAGTTTCCCCAAATCAAACCTCCATAGGAGTTTTATCTCCTATCAAAGATGAAGGTAACCTATTGATGAGATGGCATACACACATCAATGCCTTAGTCCTAAAGGATTTCGACAATCTTGAGTTTGATAATATATAATGAACCTTCTCCAGTAAGGTCCGATTCATCATCTCGAAAACTCTATCCTATGCAATGTCTCTCTAACTGTAAAGTGCCTCTCTATGCTCTCATCACGGCATAACTGTAAAAACAGATCACTAGTGTACTCACCCCCATTATCCGAACGGAGTACCTTGATCTTCCTTCTTATATGTTTCTCTATATGCTTCTTTCAATCCACAAATAAATTTAGGACTTCTCCTTTGTGTCTTATGGTGTACACAAATAACGTCTAGAGAGATCATCAACAAATGACTCAAAGTACACACAGATGTCCCCAAACATCTGTGAAAACGTAATCAAGAACCCCCTCTATGCAGTGAATAGGTATGTCGAACTTCACCTTGGTGTTTTTTCCAATGATGCAGTATTCACAAAACTCCAATTTACTATTTTTTGCACCCTTCAACAATCCATTCTTTGTGAGAATTTACAAATTCTTTTCACTTATGTGTCTCAGTCTCATATGTCATAGACTGGTTGAATCTTCATCTGAACCAACTGAAGTTGCCAGTTACCCTGTAATTGTATTACGCTTCAAGAAATAGAGATTGTTATGTCATACACCCTTCAACACCACTATAGAGCCTTTGAGCATCTTGAGAACTCTGTTTCTGCTAGAAAACTCTAAATCATGTGCCTCCAAAGCTCTAATTGAGATAAGGTTCTTCTTCATATGAGGAACATATCTCACATCTTTAAGCTCCCTCACATCCCATTGAACATGTTGATAAGGATCGTACAAACTCCATCCATGCTGCAGGTAGAGTCATCACCCAACTGCACTAAACCACCGTATATTTTCTCAAACCTAGCGAATCAATCTCGCTTAGAGAAAATATGGTAGGTAGCGCCCATATTCAATATCCACTCAGAAATATCTGAATAGCAAACTGAAGGAGTAGTGATAGTAAGCAAAACAACTGATGAGTCAGAATCCAAACTATCTACATGTGAACTCTTCATCTGTGCGACATTTGTTTCCGGCTTCGACTAATTCTTCTTACCTGTGAGCTTCAGACAATCAATTTTTTAGTGTCCTCTGCAAAAAGCACACCGGTTCTTCTTCAAACCAATTCTGAACTTGATCTCCTACGATCGCTCTTGCCCTTCAGATTAGAACTTCTTCCACTTACAGTCAACTATTCTGCTGATCTGCTATTAAAGGACTCCTTGTCCTTCCGTCTCAATTCATGATTCATAAGACTAGTCGACACTTCATTGTAACTAAAAGATTGATTACTATTGATAAGGGTGAGAACGAAAGTCTTATAATCATCATCTAGCATAGAGCTCAACAAGATGAACAGCTTGTCCTCATCCTTGATCACTTCATCTACGTTAGTAAGGTCTGTAAGAAGCTTTGTGTAATTATTCATGTGCTCACAAATGAAAGTCCCCTTCTTCAACTGGAAGCGTTAAAGCCTCCTCTTGAGATGCAAGCAGTTATAAATGCTTTTCGTCATATACTTGCTCTCTAGTCCCAAATCCTCCTTGTAAAAGCTTAGTCATCACATGATACTTCAGATCTTGTGTCAGACAAGATCTGATGAAGCCACACGCCGTCCTACTCATCTTGTCCCAATCTTTCTCCGAGATCTCCTTTGGTTTCTCTCATACAGAAAAGAGTCTCTAAATTTGATGCGATCAACGCATCTATCACCTCACATCTTCACATACTAAAATTGTTCGTGCCATCTAGCGTAACCACATCAATCTTAAATTGGTGAATATTCATGGTCTTCACTGTTGATTGATTGGCTTTAAACATATTCTCCAGGGAACTAAAATACTACTACGAAAACTTGTCAGTGAAAATAGATCCAAATAGACAAAGGTCGGATCTTTACCTCCAAAAGAAACCCTAAATTGCATTTCTCCGCTGATCTCAACGAACCTGGAAACTTTGATACCACTTTTTACGCCCTCTGAAGATTCAGAGAGGATGCTGAGATCAATCACACATGTACGAACAACAAACAAAACATAGAACACAAGATTTAACAAAATTTGGCAAGTTCTACGTCATCGGGTAAGAGAGAGAGAGAGAGAGAGAGAGATCTTATTAATCAAATCATCAATTTAGGTTATAAAAAAGAGTACAACACCCCTCAATATAGACAAAAAACTAATTAAAAAAAATAAAAACTCTAAATTCGGATCAGAAACAAAATCAGAATCATGAAAGGAAACTGGCATAATCGTTGTGCGGCGACCGCTAGTTGTGCAGCCGCAAATTTCTGCGTTCTGGATGGTCGACCGGGTGATGGACCTCAAGCAGATGTGTGCCTGCTTCCTCTCTGTTGGTCACCTCAATCTCCTCTCTGTTGGTCACCTCAAGCAGAAGTGCGCCTGCTTCCTCTCTGTTGGTCAGACGACCAACAGTGGCATGTCTCTACTGCTGTGCATATCGGTCGACCGGACGATCGATCGACCTTCTTCTCTTCTACTTCTATGCACGTAAGTCGGCCAGGTGACCGACCGATGTGGTGTCTGCTCCAATGTGTCCAAGGAGTTTAAAAACTCAAATCCTTGATTTTGATCCTCTTTCTCCCCAACATATTTTGCCATTACTTTGTTTCTTTTATGGGATCCATGCGTATTTTATCTGTTCTGGGGATTATTTTGTCAAAATTTTCTTTAATGAAAAGCGCGCGGTACCATTAAAACCAAAGTATCGTGTTGCTTCATGAAAAAACTATTCATTCATGTATTTTATATCACTGCAAAACTACTGTAGGGAGAGGAGAAACTCCCACTGGATCACAGTCACGCAGACTCTAGTGTCAATCTCTGTTTCCACTCAAGGATAAGTTGACCAGTTCATTTCTAGAAACATCAATGGTCGTAGTGCTCTCAGTAGAAATCCACACTCCAAATTGTTGCAAGATACGAAAGTTGTGGACACAACCAATCACATCTGATGATGGCCCCATGGCCACTTCCATTTGCCTCTCCGTTGCTCCCACATCAATCTATATAACTGTCTCCATATGACATGGGCATTTTCTTTTTTGAGAAAAAGATCGTGAGTCTAAGAAAGCCTCTTAGTGTTTCATTACTAAGTACTTGACAAAATAATTTCTAAAACTAGATGGGAAAAAAATCTAAAAATATAAAATTAGTCAATTCAAAAAAAGAAAAAAAATCTATCAGTGGGTCGCCTTCTAGACGTGATGATGATGCTTTCTCGTTGCATTCCGATCCCTATGCGACCTTGCAAGCGATGTTTAGCTTCCGACCAACGCAAACCGTTCTCCTCACTCCATCCTCATATGTTTTCAGCGCCCCTATTGTCACCCTCCTCTGGCGCCTCGAGCACCACAGTCACCCACAGCCACCTCGATCCGTCTAGCTCATCTCTGACGGTAACCCTCCACCTCTCTCTATCCTCATAGATCCTCACCCTCATAAAAGAATACTCCTCTCAAAGAAGAAACTCCTATTCAGCCCGTCGATTTTTTGCAGATCGTAACACCTCTCTTCTTCTTAGTCTTCTGCCCACCCTGTCTACGAGGGGTGAGACTTTCCCATAAAATTTTCAAATTCGCCCTGAAAGTACCCTTAGTAGTCTCTGTCCCACTTGTTCAAAAGAAACTCATCCATCACTTTATTTTCTCTTTCTTCTACGTTGCACAATGTGAGTGGAAGACACAATTTAGTGCCAAATAATTTTGTTCCTTGTTATGCTTCACATTGTAAGTATATTATATAATATACAGGAGGTGAGAGGGGAGCAAAGTGCCAAGAGAGCCAGAATGGAGTTTCAGAGGTCTTCTCTTCTGTTCACTGGCATTCTCATGTTAATCACTCATGCATCACTTGCCAGTGGTGATGGGACGGAGCTCAACCGGAGCAGTTTTCCGGCAGAGTTCGTCTTCGGGACAGCATCGTCGGCTTACCAGGTAAGTGAGGTTGCTGAGAAGAGCTTGCAGAAACTGGTTAGATGAGGTTCTTGATGTTGTTGGCCAGTTACATGTATATGTACATGTTTGTAGTATGAAGGAGCAGCAAGAGGAGGAGGAAGAGGGCCAAGCATTTGGGACACTTTCACCCATCAACACCCAGGTTTCATTTCTCTCGTATATGACTTCTCCTTTTTCCTATCTTTTCAATTTGATGTTTATAATTTTTCTACTTCATTCCTAACTCAAAGATGTCAGAAGTTGTCAATAATACTAGCTAGCTATTACAGGAAAACGAAAAGGGTGGTTTTTGCATCAGACATCTCTATTTCAATTTATTTTAACTCGTGAGGAATTTTCTTTCTGAAATGATATCCCAACTTTAAATTAAAATAAATGCAATAAAGAACAAATGAAATGCTTCACAAAATTTACATGCATCAAGTGAGAAGACAACTAACATTTATCTCATGAGTTTATTATAAAAGATTGATTGAGTAATGCAGTGTAAACCTCTTAGAACATAAAATTATCATTAACCATCATTATTGACCTGTCTCCTCCTTGTCCCTATGAGGGAGTTGGCTAGCTCTTACTCTTCAAATTCAAAAGCAATAAGTCTAAATCCTTGCACCTCTGACTAAGCAAATCATAATCCCTATTCTTATGAGTAATTATGAAATTAATTATCATTTTTTCCCCTGAAAAAAATGGAGTAATCATTTATTAATTCCACCTTTTAGTAGTCTGTCAAAAATCACTAACTTATACGCCTTTACTCTTCTAGTCAAACAAAATCTTAGTTAAAAAGTGATAGATTCAACACTGATCGAGCTAAAAGAAACAGTCTTTATTTCACGTGAAGGCTTCCTTTTTCTTTCATTCTTAATTATGCATCTTAACCTTTTAGTTAACTTTTGTGGAAATAATTAGTGAAAGCTTTCTTAACCTTTTAGTTAACTTTTGCGGAGATTATTATAGAAAGAGGTCACAATTAATTATACAATTATCATAATCAACTCGCATGTATGGACTTTAAAAAAAAAAGGCACATGTCCCAAAGACACGAGAGAGACACAACACTGATACCCTTGTTTTTTTAAGAAAAAACAATGAACCCATTTGGTTTTCCGTGCTTTATTAAAAAAATATAATAAAAAAAGTTAGTAGGGTTGTCCGGCCGAGGATGGTTGATCTTTAGGGGGACGGTCGGCGGTGATCAGATTTCATGTCGCAGCGGAGGTAGTGGGGCATGCCTCGATTGAGGTGGTGGGGGATCTGGTCGCGAGATGACCAGATAGTATGTCGTGTCGGCAATGAACGACCAAGGGTCGGCAGGTGCTGAGCTGCAGATGCCGCAAATGCGGTGAAGGGAAATACCACGACTTTGGTAGTGAGAAATCCAGTCACAGGTTAACCGGATAGGAGCTGCAAATGTGAGCGTCTGTGAAGAGTTCAATGAAGACGGAGAACGTGGGGATGGCTGCGGTGCTCGCGGCGGTAGAGGAGGGTGGCAATAGGAGCGCTGAAGACATATGAGGATGGAGTGAGGAGGACGGTTCGGGTTGGTCGGAAATTAAGCATCGCTTGCTAGGTCGCGTAGGAGCCTGGATGCAACGTGGAAGGTAACATCATGACATCTGGAAGTAAAGCGACCCACTGTTGGAGTTTTTCTTTTTTTCGGTGGATCAATTTTGTATTTTTACATCTTTACTCTCTCTATTTTTGGAGATTGTTTCATTAAGTACGTATTAATGAAACGCCGAGAGGCTTTCTTGGCCTCATGGTCTTTTTCTCACCAAAAAAAAAAAATCTAACACCACGAAATTTTCATCTGACACCACGAAATTTTCTAAAAGGTTTAATGGTTTATCTTATCTTCTATTCGACTCAAAGAAATTAGATTAAGGACTCTATTTAAAAATATCATGTTGATTTTAGGAGAAGAAAAACACGGTAATTTTTATTTGGAGAAGGAGGAGGATCCGAAAATAAAAATTTTATCACTTTTCTTCTCAATTACAACTTATCCCTCTTTTCCTATTTCTCTTGATTTTTTCTTTTTTTCCTTTATTTTTCTTTGTTGCAAAATATAGACTATATCGCTCTTTTTATAGGTAAAAATACTGTTACACCCTGCCCCAACCGGTACGGAGACGTTACTGCGACATATATACACAGGGTAGAAATACCCTCGCTTGTATACGCTAAGTATCAGTACAGGTAATAATCAAAGTACGGAAGCACATGATATTATACATTCCAACAGAAAAAATGCAAATACAAAGTTATCACAAAGTGTGATCAATATTTACAAGAATATTACATCACAAAAGGCACAAAGATATGATTTACAATAAATGTACAATATAAAAGATGCTCATGAGTTTGAAGGAGGAATCTCGCGAGCCGGACGAGAGAGGGCAAGTCTGGATGGATCTAATATTGGGTTGCTTGCTCCTCGAAATAAGCCTGGCCCTCAGCAGTGGGATCCGCCTCAGTCCAAGCTCCAGGATCTGGACATGCAAGCCTAAGGATTGTCAGCAAGCAACCCAACGAGTACGTAGAATAATGCCAAGTGGCATGCACAAACGCATGTGTACAAGATCAAGTGTTGTGATTTAGGCAAGCAACACAGAATAACCCCAAGGTAACACATAAGGAACCAGTACAAGAGTTCTATAGAATGTCATCCAGTTATTAGGTTGTTGTTGTTGTTGTTATAACTCGATTGATTCATAGGTTTAGGTATGTGACCCAACGTCTCAGCACACATGCATCTACTTATGAATAGGACAAGTTCTGTTATTGGGAAGCAATGGGGTATCAACAAACTATATTTACAGTGGGTCCCGTGCATACCCGGGACTACGGCCCAGGATTGTTCCAGTACTGACCTGGAACCTGCCGCTAGGTAAATAGGAATGGGTCTTATTGTATGTCCAGTCAGGAATGTAATAGGAGTAGGGGCGTCAGTACACCCCACCAGAACACCTGGAGGCCCACAGGTAGAATCAAAGTTTTAGTTGCACAACATTCTTATGCCACTGTAAATACGACACAAATTGACATCCATCAGTTTTCCCCATCCCCATATAAGTTGTCTGATTATAACACATTAGTTATGATTATCAGTTTACGGGAAATAACAGGAGTATTAATCAAAAGGAATAGGCAGGAGTAATACAGTAGTAGCAAGAGGAACATGCATGTATAATACAGGAGTATAAGATGGCAGGAGTATAACATGATGATACTGACAAGTCCACATAAAAGACATAATCAAGTAACAGGCAAGTAACCGGTCAAGTAACTTGTGATCAGGTGATAATATGCAGATGTCAAGTGGAGTACAACAATACAAGCAGTACAAGCAAACAAAGAGTTACAACATCAATCAAGTAACCGATCACGCTAGCTAGTTCAGAAAAACAGAGTAAAAAAATATTTTAAACTCTTCACAACCATAATTATAATAATAATAGATTGACTATTAAACAGCTATGCGGAGTTGAGTAAAGCGGGAGCATATTTAGAGATAGCAATTATAATAGCTATTGCACAATCAAGCGAAGCTAAGGAAGGCTGGAGCGAAGGTAGCGTACACGTTAGACGCCATCACGCTCGGCGTGGTTACAGCTCATGGCACAGTTAAACGCAGATGGCGATGCGAGCATATGAATGCTATGTTATCGCACGTGACGAAATCGCAACCTACAGGCTGAGTAGAGAGCTCGGACGCTAAATGCAACCCAGAAGCTGGGTAGAGAGCCCGGAGACTAAATGCAACCCGAAGGTTGGATAGAAATGCAACTTGAAGGCTAGGCAGGTACCTGCAGAAGTGTTAGTACCAAACATGCATGGTAATAAAGCAGTAATAGAAAGATATCACATGCAGTATATATGTTCAGGTATTAAACTACACTGCTACATGCATTCGTTACAGATCTATTACTTATACAGTCCTAAGCACTTGGCCACATACAAATATACAGGTATACAATCTAATACAAAATACAAGCAACCCCAGATACATAATACAGTACATGTCTAATATACATTACACAAGCCCAATACAAAATATGGTTTACAACCCAAGTCCAAGAGAGTACTTGTCAAAATCCACGAAATACGCTGTGAAATCTGAGAACTTCGAGAATACAACACGCGTATTCATCTTTCCCTTGATGCAATAAGAGTATTCAGCTTTCTCTTAAATCTAGACCTAGATTATAAGAGTATTACTTTCTCTCTATGCACATTCATCTTACTCCTCTCTTTCTTGGCTTCCTCAGTATTTTCACCTTTTTCTCTACACCTTACAATTCTAGGTTACAACCTTTATTTATAGAATTTTTCTCAAAAAATCCTTTATTTATAGGATTTTACAAACCAACTCTAATTTGGACTGTGAGATGATCTTGATCATTGGATGCTTAAAGAATCTTGATTAATCTTATTTGGAGTTGATCTCCTTAATTTAGAAGAATTCTAAATCCTTCAATCTTTAGAAATAAACTTTCAATGAATAGAATCTGAATCCTATTCGTACTCCTTCAGAAAAGGAAACTTGTAAGCGCCTGAAAAGAAAACTGCTCCACCTCGATCTACTTCTTCTGCTTCAAGTCCTCGTCTTCTCCAATTCAATTGAATTTTCTTGGACCATCATCTTCTCTTGAAAACAAGGTAGAATCCTTGCAATCTTCATCTTGACTTGCTTTCAAGCCATTAGTAAGACATCTTGAGATTTTAGATTACTACCTTAATTTTTTGCTTGGTTGTAACCGTACCGTGAAACATTTAACTCTTACCCTCTCTCCCTGGGGCCTTTTGCCGATTTACCATCATGGCTTGGGCCATCTCGAACTTCGCTCGAATACACTTTTTCTCCTTCCCGCAATACTTTGATCCAGTTCATGACCCGTTGCAGTCTTCCTTGAAGCTCCACCTCGCGATGAGTTTCTTTCTAAGCTTATCTTTGAAACTCGACCTATAACTAAGTTTCATTCCTTCAGCTTGTATAACCCTCTATACTCTCTCCTAGGATTCTTTGTCTACTTGGCTAACTATAGCGATGCCTTAATGCACTTGGATCCGGCATCCTTCTTCGTCGAGCACCCTTATAGATATTAGATTGTACTGTGCCTCTTAGACATACCAGATCGCCTTCAGAGTACGCACCGTCCAATCTCTTTTTGTAACCTTAACTTTCTCAATGCCATTGACCTCGCAAGTCAAGCCATTCGCCATCTTGACAATCCCTTCCTCTTTTGCAACCAAGGAGTTATTAAACAGCTCCTTTTGGGAACATATATGAACCGTACTACCCGAATCAAATATTCAGCCTTTACATTGAGAAGTGTTATCTTCAACATAAGAAGTCATTAATACTTTAGTGTCATCATTGCTTACATTAGCTGCCTTCACAGCTTGCCCTTTCTTCTTCAGTCATTCTTACCGATGCTTACAGTCATTCTTCCAATGACCTTCCCTATGATAAAAGTGACACGCCTTCGATGAGTCCGGACCTTTCTTTCCTTCTCCTCTTCCTTTCCTTCCCGCGATCACCAAACCCGATCCTTCTTACTCCTCTTGATTTGGCTTTTTCCTGATTTCATTAGATAAGAAAGTTGATGTGACCTCCTCCAAGATATGAGTTTCCTTACCATAGAGTATGGTGGTGACGGTATGACCGTATGACTGTGGAAGCGAACTGAGAAGTATCAACGCCTTGTCCTCCTCGTCCATCCTGACATCAACAACTAGAAGTACGCAGGTGACCTTGTTAAAAACGTTTTGATGCTCCAACATTGTTGTCCCTTCCTTCATGCGTAACTCATATAATTGTTTCTTGAGATACAGCTTGTTGGAGAGGTTTTCGTCATATACAATATCTTTAACCTTGATCACAATCTCGTAACTGTTTCTTCATCCATTACGTTGTACATAACCTCGCCTGCAAAACATAGTTGAATCGTGTTTGTCGCCTTTAGATCCATCTCTTCTCAATTCTCATTTGACGTATATGCAGGTTTTGCTGACTTTCCCAACAAGCTCTTATGAACCCGGTTGCAATAAACTGAATTTTCCTTTACTATTGAACTTCTCAACTTCAAACTTTATCGTAGAACTTTCTATCTTCGACAAATCGTTCTTCGTCAACCTTTAGCCCTGATACCAATTGTTGTAACAAATCTGCGCTATAATACCCATTGTTACTTTTGGGATCGACGTTTGTGAAACTTGACAATATGATGATACTTGCAAAAAAAAAACTTATTGTAAAGCAAACTAGAAATACCTAAGCAAAAAAATAATAAGAAATAACACGAGAATTTAACGTGGTTCGAGTCAAACTTGACATATGTCCACGAGGAGAGAACTTAAGAGAGATTTATTAATAAACTTAATATAAAAAGATCTAACTTTTCTCTTGATGCAACAAGAGTGTTTACCTTCCCCTTGAATGTAAACCTAGATTATAAGAGTATTACCTTTTCTTTATGCATCTTCACCTTTCTCTTCTCTTTCTTGACTTCCTTAGTGTTTTTTACTTTTTTTCTCCACACTTTACAATGCTAGATTTTAACCTTTATTTATAGAATTTTACAATACAATTGTTATTTGAACTATGAGATGATCTTGGACATTGGATACTTGAAGAATCTTGATTTATCTATTTTGAGTGATCTCCTTGATCTAAAAAAATTCTAGATCTTTCAATCTCTAGAAACAAAGCTTCATTGAATAGAATCTGAATCCTATTCGTATCCTCCAGAAAAGGAAACTTGTAAGCACCTGAAAAGGAAATTGTTCCACCTTGATTTGCTTCTTCTACTTCAAGTCATCGTCTTCTCCAACTCATGAATTTTCTTGGACCATCATCTCCTTTTAAAAATAAGGCAAAATCCTAACAATAATTTCTAAAACAAATTTTAAAAACATGAAGTCATAAAAAAGTTGACACAAGAGCCTTATTTTTCTCTCTCACGCTCTCTTTTCTCTCTGTTTCCCTCTCTCTCCCCTCCTCCTCTCTATATATCTTTTCTCTATCTCCGTATTCCTTTTCCCATCTCTTTCTCCCTCTCCCTCTCCCTTAATTGTAGCAATGAAGCAAATTGCTTGCAGTAGGCATTGCAAATTGCAGTAATAATCACCTAGTTCAAAGGATATTGATGCTACACAGTTAATAGTACAAAGAGATCTTTTTCTATTTACCTTTTTAAATAAGAATGACAGAAATTCTGAATAAGGGCGAAAATGTGAATCCTCGTCCTCTTTACGATTAATGTTCTTGAAAATTTTAAGGGCGCTTGTCGTCCACCTAAGATTCAAATTTGAAAAAAGTCCGAATTCGACCAAGATTTTAAAAAAATATCACAACTTTAGAGTTTTGGTGTGATGGTCCCTGCGACTACACAAAAACTTAATAAAATCCATATTTAATAACTGATAATAGGAACTGTGAATTATCAGAAACCTTTAAGGGATAGTTACCCTGTCACCCTGTTTCTTCTTCAAGCTTGAAAACGTTGCTCAAGAATTACCATTAGCGTATGATTTCCCCTGAGAGTCAGGTTCTTCAAAAGCTTGATTTGCACGCAACGAGTTCAAATTTGTGCATTCTGTTGTACAGAGCGAATAGCTGATGGAAGCAATGGAGACATAGCCATAGACTCTTACCACCAATACAAGGTTCTTAGCTTTGACCCTTCTATTAATCTGTCCAAATGAACTACGTTTCAATCTTTTCCTGCACTAACTAATTATTGACCAAAACTCGCAGGAAGATGTAGATATAATGAAGGACATGGGCCTGGATGCCTTCAAGTTCTCCATCTCTTGGTCCAGGATCCTTCCAAGTATGAGCCTGAGTTTATTTCCATACACATGTTTGTTTACCGTTCAATTCTCCCTTGTGATTTCACGATGAAAATACAGATGGAAGCATGAGTGGAGGAATAAACAGGGAAGGCATCGATTATTACAATAAGTTCATCGATGAACTCCTATCCAAGGGTCGAGAATTCTATCTTCATCGCATATTTAGCAAAACTATCAGAACTGAAAATCATTTTGCAAGCTGTCACATATCTCATGTCCTGTTTCAAGCTTGTGCAGGCCTGCAGCCCTTTGTGACCCTGTTCCACTTCGATTCACCCCAAGGCTTGGAGGACAAGTATGGGGGCTTTTTATCCCACAATATAGTGTGAGTACGTAGAGAGCGTATCTATCTGTTATATTCAGTCTAAAATTTCTCTTCTTGTATGATTTGGTTCTGAACTTCTTGATCTTTAACTCAAACTTTACAGGAATGATTTTCGTGATTACGCTGGAATCTGTTTTAGAGAGTTTGGTGACAGGGTGAAGTACTGGATCACAATCAATGAGCCATGGAGTTTCAGCGTTGGCGGCTACGCTGATGGGCTTTTGGCACCGGATCGATGCTCCCCTTGGCGGTCTATGAAGTGCAGTGCCGGGGACTCAGGCCGAGAACCTTATATCGTGGGACACAACCAGCTACTAGCCCATGCTGCAGCTGTAAAGCTATACAGAGACAAGTATAAGGTGAGAGATCCAAGTTCTGATCACCATTTGGTATCTCTAGTGAACCTGACAGGACTTCTATAATTTCTCTCACTGTTTTCTTGTTTTTGGCCTCCAAGCTAACAATTTAAGCTCAATGAATCGATATGTACTATTTCACGCAGGCAAGACAGAAGGGGAAGATAAGCATTGCGATCGTCTCCAACTGGATGATTCCGTATTCTGACTCCAAATCGAATAGAATTGCAGTCGAAAGAGCCCTAGATTTTATGTATGGATGGTGAGCAGAGATATTTTCGATATCAAACAAATGTGAAATGTGATGAGCTCTTCAGCATTCTTGACATTTCATTACATGTTTATTGACTTTTCTAGGTTATGGACCCTCTCACTCGAGGGGACTATCCATTCAGCATGAGGACTCTTGTTGGATCTCGGCTGCCAAAATTTACAGAAGAGGAATCCAAAATGGTTGAAGGATCATTTGATTTCATTGGGCTTAATTATTATACAGCGAACTATGTCGACAGTCTGCCAGTATATAATGGGATGAACAAAAGCTATGATACAGATCGCTGTGTTAACCAAACAGGTATATATGTTACATGAAACTGTTCCTGCTAGTGTCATTGTAATCTGCAGCCTAGATAATTTGCAGGTTTATCATCAACTGGGTAAGCTATTTGTCCAATAATTTTGTAAACTTTAGTTGATTAATTGTGTGCTTTCTGTTGAACAGTGGAGCGCGACGGGATTACAATTGGTCCAAGGGTGAGAACACTCTTTAAATTGCATTGTTTGACGAAATTTTACTTAAAAGAACCTTACATGAATAGGTTCAGTTTATAGCTTTTCTTCAAACAAACAGTAGGTTAATCCTGACAGATATACATGAGGTTCTTTCAGAAAGAGGTTTCTCATGCAAAGGTCTAATGGAGCAATCTTTTTTGTGTGTGAATAAATTGAAGGCCAAGGTCCAATTTCTATTCGTCATCGAAACAAAACTTAGGAAGCATAGTAAATATCTCTCATGTTCTAGTAAACATTAGACTGTGTGAACAATTTGTTCTTAGTTTCAGAAATATGCAATGCTATTCAGAAGAAGAAAATAAGCACTTTTCTTTTGAATTTCTCATTTGTGTTTTCATATAAGTGAAACTAATGTTGTATAGGTCATGTAAGAAAGAACGTCGTTTCTGATCTAATTCAATTGCTTCATGTAGTAATCAATGAGTACTGAGGGGGGCAACCCTCTTCACAAGTGAGAGAGAGATAACTCCCCTCACAATATATTGAGCATAACTCACAAGCAAATTAATTGTTTTATAGACTATTATCTCTAAGTTCATCTAAGATGCATTCAAGGTTAACTTCATAAATATTAACACTTGAAATTGCACCATAGGCTGGTTCAAGTTGGCTCTATATCTACCCAAGGGGAATAAGAGATCTCTTACTCTACACAAAGGCCAAGTACAACAACCCGATCATCTACATTACAGAGAACGGTAAGAGGGAGTCGATGTCCAAGGGATCTAAATCATACTGAATGTATATATTGTTAAACTAAGCTTCTTCAGATCTGTAGGAGTTGATGAAGTGAGCAACCCAACATTGTCACTGGACGAAGCTCTAAAGGATGACACAAGAATAGATTTTCATCGGCAACATCTACATTATGTCCTAAGTGCTATCAGGTGAGATAAAACATCATTTTCACTAACAGAAGACCCAAGGAGATCTAAAACAAATATATTCAGCTTACCTTAACAATAATGGAAACTAGCTGGGTGCGATCATACCAGCACTATGGAAACTAGCTCCTTCTTTATACTACAAATTTAGTACTAACTAGAGGTGAAAATTTTAACATGATGCAAACTAAAGCTACACTAAACTGTTCAATTGATTTTATGTCAGGGAAGGAGTTGATGTGAGAGGATACTTTGCATGGTCACTGTTGGATAATTTTGAATGGATGGATGGTTACACTGTTCGGTTCGGCATGAACTATGTAGCCTACAATGATGGCTTGAAGAGACACCCCAAGAAATCTGCTCTTTGGTTCCAGAAGTTCCTCAAAAGGTAGACTTTGTTAACTTAACCAGGAAGGGAAGAAAAAAAAAAATACAGAACTTTGTCAAGGAAATATAAAAGCTATGGTTTCAACTTTGGACAAGAACAAGGTGGTTTGTAGACTGCTGGCCCAATTTTATGTTTAAAGCTCACATCTTGTTGAAGTTTTATCAAAATATCAAATGGAAGTACTTGAAGAAAGTGATATTTAAAAAGTGTTTGAATAAGTTACATAACTTTGTAGATTAGACTGTCATTTAGGCTTGATTTACTGTTAGAGAAGTTGGATTGAGTTGTCCAGGGTTGCATTATACTGTCATGGTGTGGCTTATGTTCTAGAAAGAAAAGAAAGAAGAAAAAAGTCGAGGCTTTAGCCCTCACATAAACGTAGGTTCAACTTTTTTTGAGGGAAAAGTGGGGCTTTCGCCACGAATATTATTAAAATAATAAGAACGAGAAGTTACGAAAGAGGTGAAGGGATGAAGGATGAGAGGTGGAAAAGAGCAGAATCACATTGTATCTAAAATGGAACCAAAGTTGATCCAAACATGATACAAAATTGTTAAATACATAAAATGGAGAATACAAGCGATACCTCAACAATCTTCACCTTGACTTTGATTCTGCGAACTACTCTAAAGGTCAACTACTAATGTCATGTCCAGCGAATTCCCTCTGATATCGCTCGGGTGATCCCCCTCCGACGCTCAAGTTAGAGTCTACTCAAAGAGAAGTAATTGTATGCAGGAGTAAGAATGGGCTGTGTACCTCCAAGAGGTCAAGGAGACCTCCAATGTATAGGGACTGTCATATAGCCATATGGTCTTTTTCTAGCAGAAGATTCTGCTGCCAGTTAGAACTTGTGACTTGTTGTAACATTGGCGTGCTCGAGGTCTTGTGTGGTCGAACTCACGCCTTGACTTCGAGGAAAGAGGGTGAAAGAGGGAATGTCAACAGATTCTTTCGAGGAAGAACTGCAGCGAATGTGAGAGAGCTTGGTGAAACTTAAAGAAGTTCATCTTCAAGAACTAGAAACAGCTCATACAGAGTTGAGGGGGGAAAGTGTCTGAAATGAAAAATAAAGATCAAGAATTTGAAAATCATTGCTCTTTTGCATTGGAGATTGCAACGAGGAGGGGCGTATCAACTTGGTATCCAAGCGGGCTTGGGCTGGGGGTTTGCTCTGATGGGCCCGGCCGATTAAGAAAGACTTTTAAGTAAAGGAGCTTTCCATGGGAGAGTGGGCTCGGGGTCTAATTTGAAGGCTCTTGGGAAGCGTGATTCATTTAATTTAATGGAGAGGAGTGGTCCAATTCTAAATGGGCCTGATATTCATCTTGGTGACGAGGTTGGGCCTGAGGCTTCAGTTGGGCCTTGTGCTCAACTTGAAGTTGATCATAAGTCAGCCGCGGAGAGGGATGGATCGGTCCAAATTGGGAACGTACTCGAGCTGCGGGATGGACATTCTGTGCCCAAGAAGAAAGGTAAAGACTCACTGGTTAAACATGGTTTTCTGAAAAAAATGGGGACTTTGAAAGAAGAGACTTAGCCCCTATACTTAAACGGAGATTTATTAACAGAGAGAAATCTGGGCCATCTCCACCAGTTAAACAGGAGCAGGAGGTTCTCCTTGATTGAATGAGCCTCGACGGGTCGGGGCTTCGTCCATTGATAAATGAGTTCTTGAGAAACATCGTGGGCATGGGCCTTAAGGAGGTCTTTGCAACGGAGTTCGAGACTTTCATGGGACAGTTTTCTCCCAGTAGACCAGCCCGACAGAAGATGGAGAAGAAGAACAGAGCTATGACTCGTGCTCGAGTTTAGAAGTATACTTTGTTGAAGGAATTTTCTAGAGTTGAGAGAGAATCGGTGAGGATTAATAATGCAGGTAGTGCTTCCACCTAAGGTCTGAAGGGGATTTGCGTCGTATCAGTGGAGATGTTTATAGTGAGAGTTTTTTTTTTTTCCTTTATACTTGTGTTTCTTTAACTACCTCCGGGCAGCTGCGTGTGCACAGTTTATATATTTCTGGGAAACTTTAGATTCGTGTACTTACTTGAAATTATTTTTATTAATTCTTTTAATGAAGAGCAGGCATAGGGGGGCCGTTTTGGCTCACCGTTTTTTCTCAAAAAAAAAAAAAAAAAAAATACTTGATATCCAAGCAACTCAATGGCCGAATAAGTCCTTGTTAGGATTTAAATATCCTGACTGTCATAAAGCTTTCTTTCTCAGATCTATAGAAAGAGCTTTGAGATCCTTGATGAGTGAGTTTTCAATGGAGAACAAAGAATAAAGTTTGAACTCAATTGTGTTGATGAATCGCTCATCGCAAAGTTCGTGAAGAATGTAGAAAAAGATGATATTTCCTTCGCTCAGAAAAATCTTCAAAAGGAGAATCCCGACGATGAGCTTCTCGGCCGAGAAGGCCTTCGTCTTGGATCGAATAGATCATGAGGTGGGGTTGCTGATTAACTCTGATTTTTTGCACTCGAACGCGAATATTTGTCAACAATAAACACTCGATATCACTCAAGTCAATACAGGGGTTACTCGAACCAACAATAGTTCTGCTGCTGCTGGCTCGGAGTAGATGTGACTGGTGACAGGGCGGAGCCCTGATTTTGGGTGCCCAGGCATGCCCTGTTACAGGCTCAGCCTGTATTTTGCACAAGAAAGGCTCCATTTGTCTTTTGCATTTGCGTTTATGTTCGCTTGTACTGATATACCCTTCAGCTCCAGCGCATGCGTGTGCACCAAAGGTCGAGAGGATTATCAATGCTTTCATTTGTATTTCTGAGATTGTTTTTATTAAACACTTTTTAATAAAACACGGGAGACCTTCTGAGTTCACCGTTTACACTCAAAAAAGAACAATAGTTCTGCTGCTGGGGGAGTTATTTACTTGTATTTGAACAACTTTCCAATTTTAATTGTAATCCCAATTATGTTATGCCCACCAGTATGCTTGCAAAGTATTCTAGTAATTCTCCCTTTCCTGCTTAATTTATAAGCCATCGCTTCCAATTCCCAACCTTTTGTTCTTCGATCATGATTCTATATGTATACGTATTCTTGGAGGGATCTCGAACCCATTGTCACTTAATAAAGACTTGAAGTGGCTATAAATTTGAATAGTACAGCGTTCTCTGTTGCCAACTCTCTCTCCCCTTTGGTGTTATTGGTTTAAAACTCTACACGTCTCTCTCCTTGTTGTGATTCTGAAACTATGTCTTCTTCTTTCTCATTAGACTTTTCTGACTTTTTAACTTTGCATCCTCTCCTAAGGGCCCACTATGCCCTGGAGAGGCTGTTGGTTCTAGTAGCAGTTTGGACTTCTCTCCCTTTGACTTTCTTCTGCTTGCGATGGATTCTGCGACAAATCCTCCTCCCCAAAATGAGAATCAGATCTTGTTCAAGGCCAGGGAGGAGATTATCCCCCAACTCTTTATGAAGACATGCTTGAAGAAGACATGCCACAATCTGGTGTAGAGAGAGGATCAAAATCTATACATGATAAGAGCTTTTTAACTCTAGTTGGAGCGAGAAGAGATTGAGAGGAGATTGAAGTTGCAGAAATATTGAGCATCAGAACGATCGACCACTCAGTCGACCGACGTGTACACCGGTGTACTTTGAGCAAAGTCGGTCGACCGCCCCACTAACAAAGAGTGGAGGGATGTCAGTCGGTCAACCGACCCCCCGCTAACAGAGAGTAGGGGATGTCAGTCAGTCGACCGCCCCCAGTAACAGAGAGTGGGGGGGGGTGTCAGTCCGTCAACCGACCTCCACTAACAGAGAGTGGGAGGACACCAGTTCCCCCACTAACAGAGAGTGGGGGTGCTTGCGAGTTGCGTCGGGTTTTGCAGCTGCGTGGACCGAACCAAATGAGGTCTTTTGCCTCTCTCTCTCTCTCTCTCTCTCTCTCTCTCTCTCGGCTATAAATCTGTGACCGATTTTGGAATTCTTGGCTATAAATAGAGTTGTGACCGATTTTGGGAATTCTTGCTGAATTCTTGATAGAACACCTTGTAATCCTCTTATTTGCTTGTAAATCATTAATAGATTTCTCTTTTCTGTCCGGGAACGTAGGCAATCCTGACGAACCTCGTTATATGCTTGTGTCTCCTTCTCTTTGGGTTGTTTGTGATTTAGGGTTTGTTTTTGGCAGTCTTCAAGTTCCAACAAGTGGTGTCAGAGCTCTAGGCAATGTTTGGGCTTCGTTTGGTGGAGTGGATCTTGATTGGAAGCTTAAATCTTGTAGATCTAAGATTTTCGTGGGATAAAAATCAGATTTTTACCATATTAGATCTCATCTTCAATCTTTTGGTGGAGAGATCAATTGAAAACTCTTCGTAAGATTTCAATTGAAGGTAAAAATCTAAACTTTATCATTTGTAATTCCATTTCACAGTTGTTCCACTTTGTTGGTTGAGAATATTGGAGAAGATGGCCGGAGAAACATCCGATGAGAGTGATTCTTTTGTTATAAAGAACATTTAGAATGTTCACCACTTAAAGATTGATGTGGTGAAGTTTGATGGCAGAAACAGTTTCGGTTTGTGGAGATGCGAAGTATTGGATGCACTAAATACGCAGAATTTGAAAGATACTTTTGAGCTTCAAGTGATAACGACAGAACTAGATGAGAAGGTTTGAAAGAAGATGAATAAGACAGCGTATAGCATCATTAGGTCTTTCTTGACACAGAATCTAAAGTATGATGTGATGAATGAGACTTCAGCAAAGAAGATTTGGGAGACTCTCGCGAGTAAGTACTTGACGAAGAGCGCTGAGAAGTGCTTGCACTTGAAGATGAGACTTTATCATTTCCAGATGAAGAAAAGAATCTCCGTTAGTGATCGCATCAACTACACGAAGCTTCTCACAGATTTGGCGAATTTGGATGTAGTGATCGACAATGAAGACAAAGAGTTAATACTGTTGAGTTCTCTCATCGATGAGGGATATAAGACCTTTTTGCTTACTTGATCAATGGGAGAATATCCCTTAGCTACAGTAGGGTGATCACTGCTCTTGTAAACCTTGAATTGAGGATGAAAGGCAAAGAGTGTTCTTCCAGTGAAATATCAGCAGAGGTATTGGCCACAATAAGAAGTTAGTTCAAACTGAAGAGGAAATCAACATAGATCAAATTGGAAGTTCATGATTGATAATCGCCAATTGGGAAAGAATCAATGTGCTTTCTGTAAAGAGGAAGGACACTGAAAGAGTGATTGTCTAACGCTTAATAAGTTGATGAAGGAGTCATGATCAGAGGCCAATGTAGTGAAGTTGGATGGTAATAATTATGACTCTTTTTGCTTTTCAATTTCTATTACACCATCTGGTTGTCATTCAGATGTGTCTGAGTGGGTATTGGATACGGGCTCTACCTATCACATTAGTCTCAGAAGAGAGTTGTTTGCTAGCTTTGAGGAGCTGGATGACGGTTTGATGTCCATGAGAGATGATTACACATGTCAGTTGATTGGTAAGGATATTGTTCGCATCAAGTTTATGATGGGATAGTGTGTAATACCCGTCCCCGAAATACATACTTAGATACATGTTCTGATTTTTCGATCATATTTTTTATTTTCTCCCGTATTTATTTTTATTTTGTGATTATTTACGTTATCATTTGATATCGGATCCGAATTCCTAGACTCAGAGTCAGCCCAAGTCTGAACCGTGGACCCGATCCAAATGTACTACTTGATTTGACCTTTCTAGCAATCAAATTTGACAGATTTCAATTTCAAATATTGTTTTTTAATATTTTAGATTTTTCATGATTTTCTGAACTTTTTCTGAATTATTTTACAAAATCTTCAAAATCGGTATCGATCGGTATCGTCGAATCAATTCTCAGATTTTTTTTCATTTACAAATGGAGTTGAATTTCTAAATTATGCCTTCAAATTGTTCTTCAGCATCATATTTTCTACTTTATTCTATTTTTGAAAAAATTTCAGAATTAGTGAAAATCTAGCCAATCTGGTGTCGACTGGTATCAGCGATTGATTCCAGAATTTTTATTTTGCAAACACATTGTTCCTTCAGATAATATTTGCTATTTTACAGAATTTTTGAAAACAGTTCTCAGCTAGTCAAATTTGGACACAATAAAATAATATGAATTAATAATCATTTCTTCTTAGCTA
The DNA here is from genome assembly GCA_038442645.1 of Agave tequilana. Taxonomy (NCBI): domain Eukaryota; kingdom Viridiplantae; phylum Streptophyta; class Magnoliopsida; order Asparagales; family Asparagaceae; genus Agave; species Agave tequilana. Next base: position 82,567 of record JAVJIF010031676.1, read on the forward strand.
ATCTCTCTCTTTTCTTCCTCCCCAAGCCAACCCAATTCCACCGCCTCTCTTCCACCACTTCATCCTCTCTCTATTTCTCAGTCTCTCTCCCATATAATTCTCTCTATATCTCCCTCCTATCATTCTCTCCCTCCCATCTCACTCTACCTTTCTCTACATAATCTCTCTCTCCCTCTTCTCCAATCCACCACCAGCATCACCACCATCAGGCGGCAACCCCAGCGCGCCGTACCCCCATTCCTCTCTCCTTTACCCTTCCTACTTCACCATAACCATAACCTCTTCCTCTCAAGTTCCCACCATCACCACCATCTTCCTCCTCCAAATTCACCACCCATCTCCACCCAATTCTCCACCATCTCCACCCAGTCCATCACCACCTCCTCATCGCTGGCCAGGCCACGCACCCCTGCTCTTTCCTTTATCCTCTCTCACTCTCGTCCGCTCTCTCCCATCCTCGCTGTCTCTCTTTTCTCTTTCCCCGAGGCCACAAGCTGGCCGGCCTAAACCGCCGCCGCAGGCCAGCTGCCGGCCAGGACCGCCGCGGTGGCCGCCGCACCACCACCGCTGGTCGTGCGGTTGTGCCAGGCCGCCTCCTCATCCCCTGCTTCCTTCCTCTCTCTTATTCTCTCTCTTCTCCTAGTGGGTTCAAACCCCGTAAACCAACCCACATCCACTTTTACTTGCTCAATTGAGTTTGGGTTTTGGATTGAAACCCAACCCATTAACGAGCCAAACCCACTTGCAACCCATTACCCATAAACCCAATCACTTGAGTTATGGATCCGAGTTATTGGATCTGAACCCGACCCGTTAGCAACCCGAACCCGACCCGGATCTGAACCCGCTTCTAAATTTAATAAAGGTAAATTTTGCATAAAACTCCCTTGACAAGTTATAATAATTGCATTTTATACATTTTTATTACATAATTAACCCATTTTTATTGATTCTAGTATTCGGGTAATATCTTGACCGTCTGTAGTCCGATCTGGACGGTTCTTGAGTCGTTGCGATAGTAGAAAAACGAGCTACATTGTTGTAATAGATGTGTTAGTATTTTTTTTTTATAAATAATATTTCATCATGTTAAATATAATAATTGTTGATTTATTCAATAAATCGTGAGTATTGTTCAAAAAATCATGTAAATATTAAATCATTGTAAATAAAGATATGTTAGTACCTAATAATTGTGATTCTTGATTTAAGATAATGTGTAGATGGATTAGTTATATATATACATTGAGTTATTATCAGACAATGGATAAAAGAAATTCTAAATTAGTAAATACATTAATTATTCTTAAAATGGTTGTGAAGGATTTGAAAATAGAAACTTGTATATAATTCATTTGAGATATTGATCATAGTAATAATAATGAAATCATTATAACAAATTTTGATATCTATATATATCTATTGACACATGTTCATGTTACATATATCACCCTGACACTGTCACTGTTACCTTAATCATGAGAATAACCATTGATACATTGGACACTATTCGAGTATGTGTTTGATATGATTGTAGACATTATTTCACGTATTTGTATCACTGTACATGGATAAACTATTACACCAGACACTATACTTTCATGTACTCATATCATTGTTATATCGATACTCTATTACACTGGACACTGTATTTTCATGTTCGTGTATCACTGATATGCAAACACACCTGAGATATGATATGCCTATTTTCTGTATCGTTAATACTGATATGACATTTCTGTTACATGGATTCACATGCATACATGCTTTAATTGTTCATGTACTCCTGTACATAGATTATAATTACTTGGATATCCCTGTATAAACATTTCATGCATATTTCCTGAATACAGTACATGACCATTTCATGTAGCACTGCATTGATATGAAACTCTTATTACCTTGACGTACAGCCTAAAGATATTCGAAGTGTGTAACTAAGTGCCACGTAGAAATCACCTCTAGTATTCACGGGGGACACCTCTAAAGTCTCACATTTCCTGTTTCCTATTATCATGTTCAGTGATACAAAGATTGCCCATGTTCTATTATCATGTTACATGTTACATGCATTGTTATTGTTTCTGATTCATTGTATAATTAATCAATACAACATAGGGTTGGGGGAGACTTGATGGTTGACTAGATCTTATCGGGTGAATGTCTGAATCCATAACAGTCCCACTGCAAGGGACGTGATAGCGCTGATTACTAATTGTTATATCTAATTGAGCTTCTGTTTCTCGTCACTTGTTTCACCTTAGTGGGTCGGCCCTGATCTCAGCAGCCAGGGAACTGTTTAAAGCTGTGATCCCGATTATGCACAGAATACACCCATCTAATTAGAGCTCCTCGACCATTGAGTTTCCAATTAACATAATAAAACAGTATAAATGATAGTGAAATCAGAAACGCTTGTTATTTGGTCACTCTCTCGTTCGAATAATGGTACTCGTATGCCTCGTTCAGATGGGTTCGGCTGGAGTACGGGTTCCAGCATGAACTGTCAATAGTATGAGACACTGGAAGAGATTAATTAAAATATCAGGCGATACTGATTGTTATTATTGTATAAATCACATGGCATGCTCGATACATGTATATTATTGTTCATTTATACTTGTTACACTTCCTGCTATCCTATCCACCACTGTGTCACATGTATAGTATGCATTTCCTGTATTCTCCACAGACATACTATTCACGTACATATATAATGTTTCATAAATTCTTGGTTCCATGTATTCTGTATAGAGACATTTTTTCTATATAATCAAAAACACTATAGCTTGATTGTTTCTATTTATTTCATGTGTAGATATTCATATTTATCAACACTACATTGTCAAGTTACTGGTATTGTTCGTGTAAATAATAAATATAACTAATTAAGACTTGATATGTGATAATAATACACAGTGATTTTATTATTAAACTATGTATCTTATCTCATATTACATATTTAAAATTTGTTAATTGTTACTAAACAAATAACATTAATTGATAAATATCCATTACTCTTCCCAATTAAATATCATTATTGTTTTAGTCATGTTTTATATAATATCGTAAAGATAACCCTGTTGTTACATAATAGGTCATGATAATGTTATAGTACTGAAATATCCCTTGTGTATGTGTATACCGCTTGTTAGTATTATTATATTGTATTACTAGCAGTTAAACATGTATTATATATTATCATGATTGTACTACTAATTATAGTATATATTACTGCTTCCTTTATTTTACCACTCGCTAGGTCGCTTTCTGGCGACTCTAGATTTGCATGCCAAGGTTAGAAATTCGAGTGACTGTAGTACCTGACACTGCACGGGACATTGTTAGGACCCTTTTATCATTCATAAGTAATTTTATTATTTTGTCAATACTTCTATATTTATTCATGTTTTCATACATATCGTATTCACTAACCCATTTTGTAGGTATTTTTGTACTTATTTGTTGCTGGAATAATTTTGTACATTATGTTTGTTCTTTGTACTGAGACTTGCCGAGGGTATATTCACCCTGCGAATGTACGTCGTCGTAACGTATCGGTGCGTTACAGCGACTCCGCGGTTTCCCTTGTTTTGAATTTTTCACATAATTTCTAGTGTTCTCCGTGCGTTGTCTGTTGATAGATTTGTTATTTGTGTGTTTTCTATTGATAGATATGCGATCTTACTCCTTTTTTTTGATATGATATGCTCTTATTCATCGCCCTCAAGAAATTCCTTATCTCAACAGGATTCATGTTTGTCCCCAAAATTATGGGGCTTCTTCGGAATTGCCTTCTAATCGAACACTAAATCACCCCTCTTTCTCTAAATTCCTCTCCCTCTCACAAAGGCTCCCGGCCTTCCCGGGCACATAGCCGACTCCCGAAGGGGCGTATAGTGCACTCCAACTCAACCCAGCAACCCTGTTGAGCCTTCTCGAGTGACATGGAGGACGCCAAACAGTCTAAGGTCCCTACCCTTGTTTCCTACTTTGTGGATGCACCAATGTCCAAGACTCTTTCAGAGCCGCCCTACAAAAGTACCACAAATGAACGACCTCCTGTGTGTCTCAGAAATCTGAAGCTTCTTTCAAGACATTCTAATAGCCCGAGACTACTAAGAAGACTGCAAAGAAACATCATCTTCCTCCGAGTTAGGATCGAATCACAGGATGGGTTCAAGTCGGGGGATCAAATCGAGTTAGGATCGCCACCCCCCCTAAGTATCAGTCATGTTAGTATACTAGCTATGCATCTTGAATATTAGATCTCTACAAGTTTCCAATTGATGCCCATCAAACTAATTTGAAATTTGTGTTTCCATCTCAAAAGGAGAAAATACAAGGGAACAAAGTTTTTTATTCTGAAAAATGGTAATGATGATATCCTTCAATTTCAGTTCTTTTTCCACCAACTAGAAGAACCCAAGAAGCATGGATCCGGACCCGGACACGGGTACGACACAGGACACGGTAATTTCTTAAAAAGTAGGGCACAGGGACACGGCGACAGCGACATGGCGACATGACACCAAAATATCCATATAAATAATAATAATATTAATAGTGCATAAATATAAATGAAGTACATTTATCTTTGCATTCAAAGTTTCATACACATACTTCAGTGTGTCCAACTTCTTATATTGAACATATTTAAGCTTATCATAATTTTACACAAGTTATAGTTTGTTGGTGGCATTTTATGTTTCACTAAATTATAGTTTTCAACACATAAAGAATTATCTCAAATATTTAATGTAAATAAAGAAGTGTAAGAGAAATATGAACCATGTGTCCAAATATGTATATAATTGAGAATAAGTTCGAAAAGTACCTGCATCTGACATGGGTGTCGGAGTGTCTGAAACGGGTACGACTTCATAATAGAAGTACACATGCTACATAAAAGTTAACTAAGTAATGGGGACATGTCACGTCGACATTTGAGATCAAATCTCATTTTTCATTTCAATTTCCCTAACAAGGTTTTTGGAATCAAAACAAGAATTCCAAACTAAATTTCTGAGAACCAAAATTTGAGTTCAGTTCCCAAAATCCAATTGTCTCCATGATCCATCTCGCCATGCTATCAAGCACAGAACTGGCAAAGATCCATCTTATGACTAGTTACAACCCTAAAGCAAAAAACTTGCAATAGAGAAGATAAAGGAACTTGCTTTGACAACTGAACAGTAAGTAAGCAAATTAACTTCTACATGAACAAGAACTTGCTTTCAGAGAGATAATCACACAATGCTCAGGCATAGTATCAATCTACTTGGATCTTATAAAAATAGCAGTTAAACATAACAAAACATAACAGCCACCCTAGTGCTTGTTTACCAAATAATGCTAACCAAATGAAATGAAAAACTAACTAGAAAAGACATAATATTTAAAATCAAATAGTTAAAAATGAGGGTGAATTTATTATTTGAGATAATTTTAAAATTATAATAGTATAAATGTAGATTGCACTCTACTTAAAAAAAGTAGTGAAGATTAATTTCGAAGGCAATTAGCATTTCAATAATTTAATACTTGTAATATGCTATTAATTTGGGACTGCAATCATGAACACTTTTAATTTATTAGAGTTATAGCTAACTCTTTTTTTTAATCAGATTCCAATAAAAAATTAATATATAGTATATTTTATCAATTCAATGTTTATGAACATTTTATAAAACATATTTTAAGACTTAAAATTTATATTTTAAATATTTAATATTTTTAAGAATACAAGTTTAGTATTATTATATTACATCTACACTGAAAAAATATCTTGCACCAAACGCTTCTTGCTTTCTCAAGAGAAACCGATGGAACATTTAAATTAGTGTAAAGAAGTATCCCCGAATTCCACGTCCTGGCTACGCCACTAGTTGAGACCTAAAACAAATTAATTGTTGACATGCATATAGTTACAACATCTGGACTAAAAGGGAAAAAAATGATAAAGATAAAGAATAATAAATAAAATGTGTTCATTAAATTTCTCAAATCTTTTCATCATTGTTAGAATATAAATATAATACCCTCGACCCTCACCACAGCTTCAGAGTTTTGTTGCACTGACAGGGTCTTCAAATATATTATAAGAGAAACCCAGGTTCAATTCCCACCAGATGTGTATATAAAAACACCACCACTAGCGCTAATGCTTAGGTTTCGGCCCATAAAAAGGGAGTGCTACATGTGGGGGTGTGTTAGAATATAAATGTAATAACCTCAACCTTCACCACAACTTCAGAGTTTTTGTGCAATGGCGGGGTCTTTAATAGTGATAGTATAACATAGCTACTCAGTTTAACACTAACACATGATGATTCAGTGGACAACGAATAATGAGAAGCTCTTAGATATTTCGCTCCCTGTACTTAGCTTTATACGATAAATAATACCTGAGGATGGATGCATTTCAGGCTGCCTCAGACTAGCTCTTCATCTATCCTCCTGGACTTAGAGAACTCTTGCTCAACATCAAGGACAAGTTCAACAATCCTCTTATCTGCATTACAGAGAACGGTAACATCCTACCACTATGGTCTTGAACAAGTTGGGCAGTCCACATAAATATTAACGAGTTGGTTCTTTTAATGGTGTTGATGAGACCAATAATGTAACCATGGCATTAGAGAATTCCTTAAAGGATGACAACATCATAATAGAGTACTAAAGAGGCCATCTACAATCGGTTCAAATGGCTATCAGGCATCTTGCTGATTAATATGATGAGAAGTTTCTCAAAACATGAATATTGGTATTCCTTCAAAGTGCTTGTGGTTCCATCCAATTTCAAATGGTTACAAGGGAGATGCTCGTGATAGGAAGAATTAAACCTTTGGTTGGCAGGATTCTCAAAATATGAGCATGAAAAAGAATCAAGTGTGTCCATAAATGGGAACTTCTATATTCCCAATTCCACCATTATCTATGTATTTACTGTTTACCAACCCATAAGAGGTTAACCATCTCAATGCTTCGTTGCTTGTTTCAGGATATGGGCTCAACCCAACGACTAGAAATGAGGATGTACTTATTCCACAATATAACCTTCAGAGTACATCGTAACTGCTACAAGTGTTGTATTATTCTTTCGCCCCATCAAGCAGTGTTCATTTGTTTTATGTCACGAAAACAACTTCAACCAAAATCTCAAGTTGAAGGGCCGTGGGCAAACAATGAATATCAAGGTAACTTGAACACTTCTCCGCAAGTGCCACTACCACTTAAAAGTTGTTGAATGTGACATGAATCGCTTAGAAATGCAGAATAAATGGTGTAACAAGACATGTTTTAAATTGCAAATTTTGATGTTTGAACCCCCGGACATCTTGAAATCTGGTGCTTTGATACTATGCTGGAAATCAGTTCACCCAATGGCTAAGGCTGGCAGGCTGTAGGTTAAAAATGTATTTCAAGCCCATATAAGAATTTATAATCTGTAAATAATTTCAAACAATGCAAGGATAAATAGTTAATAATTGACTAGTTTCTCCATGCCTGCAAAGGTAACAAGTAAAATTGATTTTGTGTCATACAATGCAGGCTTCCAAAAAGGGAAGACATGCATGGTGCTTATTTGACACGCATGATCCCTACTTAACTACATGTCAACATTAATGCAGATAAGAGAATGCTAGAATGCATATGGATGGCGACTATTGCGAAATGTACAGTATATTTGACATTTGAAAGACACCGTTGAACATAATGTTACATCTTTGTTGGTTTTCTGATATGTTTATGCTTAGCTAATAGGAACTATTATACGGGTTATCAACTAACTCTCTAATTTTATCCTTTGTTGATGCAAACATTTCTTTTAGTCCAAAGTGTTCCTCGAAATTCTTCCACCCATCTGACCATTTATAAGTACATGCATCAAAATCCCAATTCACGGATCTCTCTGTTTGATATATAGGAGGATTAATCCATTTCTTCTGATATTTTTTTTCAAATTCAAAACAAGATGGTTACGTAATAGTGTACTGTATTGTAGTTATATCATTCAGAGCATCATTTCACATTTGGCCCCTTTGGATTCTATCTTCATAAGTTGTGACTGTGATCGGTAATGTTCGTTGAAAAGAATCAAGTCAGTAAACTTCATGGGTACTCCACAATCACGTAATAGGGAAAGAGAGTACCCATTAACTAATAGGAGTTGATATGAGGCCAACAATGCCAATCATTAAGGGGAAAATCTTTCAAGTAAAACATGAGTGGACTTAAAATCAGCAAAATCTATATTTGTTCTTGTGTTCCATTCAAAGAGCAATCAGGTATGACATTAGTCATAATCATCAATCTTATTTCTGTCTTCATTCATTACTAGATATAGTTTGATGGACCATCTTGTTGGTCATTTACAGTAGTGTACTGATGCCAATCCAATGATTAGTTTAATATAATGTTCATACTTATTAAGCTCTTTCACAGTGTGAGTTTAATATGCATGGCCGGATAACTTTGACTGGGTGGATGGTTTGGTTCTGCTTTAACTACGTACATTTAGGAATGAGAATAGACGTGTCCATGGGCCCTCATTTAACATGTCCAATAGAAAATTTTCTATAGGAATATGAATATTCTCATTTTCTTATAGAAAATTTTCTATTGGACATATCCAATGAGGGCCCATAGACACATCCATTCTCATCCCTACGTATATTACAATGACTATTTGAACAACCGCCCTAAGAGTTCTCTTTGATTCGAAGAATATTTTCAAAAGGTGCATTTGTCTAAGAAAATAATCAATGATAGCTATTGTTTCAATAAAACGTCAATAAAAAGCAGGTATGTGTAACATACATTGACGAGGTATATGCTTAAGAATCACTAACATGAGTTGATTGTGGATTTTGCATTGTAAATGTAGACATGCAGGTTTAAGCTATTGGATACTTGGATCGAGTCCTCCAAGTACTGTTGGCATGTCATGGATGGATGTTTCTTGTAAAACTAAAAGTATGCTTAATGGATTATGGTGCACTAGAACTATCAGAAGCATTCAGGTATTGCAAGTTAATGGAAAAGAGAAAGTGGAGTAAAAGTGTCCAAGCACACAAATGAAGATTCCAATATTTATTACTAATTTAGAGAAGAATCTGAGTGAAGAAGTCTAAATAAGAAGAAAAGTTGCATGACCCAATATATACAAAACAGAAAGCAAGGAGAGCCAGGCAAAAGTATAAAGAGGAAGCAAAGGCACTTGCACAAACAAAGAAGGAGATATGAGTTGCAACTTCCTAGTAGATAGTTACATTACAAAAAGAAAACAAAGAAAACCAAGTGCTTCCATGTCAAAACAATAGCATGTGTCTATTTAAAACATTTTTTTGGATAAAAACATTATACAAAGAATTGATCAACTAACATCAGCAAATTGAAGGAGACAGCTTATCATAATTCAAGTATTGCTAATCTTGTAATTCAAGTTATCAACATCTCTTTAGTATACTTCTCATTGTCAGCATTGGTCACCAGTGTTCACATATATCTCGTTGCATTAGAATGAGATAATTTCTTCACAGGATGGGGACAGTTTCAACAGCCTAAAACAGACTCTAACGATAGAATAAGCAATACAACATAAAGTGTTAGTAAATCACGTCATACATTGAGTTACTTACCAAAGAGCTGAAATTTCCTTGCTGAGTTGCTTCACGAATATACTATCTTATGCACTGACACCAGTGCTTAACAATGTGTTGATCTCTCCAATTATATTGACCGGTCTTCCATCAAACATGGATGATAATGTCTCCTCACACAGCTTTTTTAGCTCCCTTGTTTTCACAATAGCTCCTTCCTATTATACACAAGAAAATGTAGACCTCAATAATTCAAGGAATTGAGAGAAAAATGTATAGATCTAATATGAAGCTGGATAGCCTGCTTTAAATACCTTCTGATTTCCTGTAGTAATAAAGCATTAGCAAAAAAAATGGATAAAAATATAAAGACCATATTAGGGATGAGGGTAGATAGTAAATATAAATCCAATTTGCAAGTTCACAGGCTTCAAACTCCATACAGAAGACGGGGGAAAAATACAATTAAAACCCAAAGTTATCGGATATCGGGTTCGCAACCATGGTTCACAGTCGCGGTCTCGGCCGCCAACTCGGCGGGCACTGAGACGGATCGGTCTCGGTGACTCGAATCGGTATCGGGCGATACGCGCAAAACGCTACATAGAAAGCTAAAAAATTCTGAAAAAATCACGATAAATCTTAAAAAATGTATACATCCACATTCATGTATCACATGTCCAAAATATATCACCTAGCACACTAAACATAAAGCGAAAGTATAAATACACGTGTCGTCGGTAGAAGCATATCAAAATACATGCACAATATAGTAAATTGAACAAACTACATTCATATATACATGCTAATGTAGTTATTTTCACATTAAATTGCGATGAGGCACAAAATTATCATCATAATGCCGAATAGACCGAGTCAATTCCGATTCTCGGCCTAGTCAGTCTCCTCTGAGTTGATTCGACCGACTCGTGACTCGGACTCGTCTCGGAGTGGGCCGAGACGGATACGACTCGGCCGACTCGTCTCCGACTCGGCCGAGTCTTTGAACCATGTTCGCAACAGATGGAATTTTTTTTCACATTTGGATGGTAGATACCGGACAATATATTGGAGATATGGGATCAATATTGATTGTCAATATTGAAACTTTTGGATTCGAATGCATTCCTATGTTTTTTTAATTTATTTTATTTTTAATTTCTGAAGGTTATATTAACAACTACTGTGAAACTATATTCGATATACCAAAATAAATATGTATCCGAATTGACTGATGTATTCAGGATACTGAGAATTGTCTTCTTGTAAGGTTGTACCTCATTTATGGTTTGTATAAATAAGTCTAATGTATAGGTGGAGGTTCATTAATGAATCAGATTTTTGGGCTTCTTTATCATAGTTTGAGTTTAGAGCTTACCTTACTGTGTGAATTATCTCACGCAAAGGGATCAAATTTAGCAATCCAAATATATGCTTGGTGCCTTTTAATTAACTCTTAAACCTATTAGAGGGTGAAAAGCTTCTATAGAACAAAATTACTAGATGAACATGGCATAGTGTTACCATAAAATTAATGGAAGAACATGGTGTAGTGTAACTTGAATTGTCTAGATTGGATAGAACTAGAAGTAATAGGAGTCAAATTTTGTAGCACAAAATTATCAGTCAATTTATTATGAAAATCCTTTGAGCAGAACTAATTCATATTTTTCCCACAACAATTGGGAATGTTAACCAAAATGAAGTCCGCACAGCAATAACAAAAAAATAGAACATTATAAAATCACGACTTAAACAAATGAAGAATAATTTCGCCCATTATACAATCCGATAGAGATAGCAATCTGTTAGTTAAATCAGAGGAAGAAAATGGCGTTTCTTTTCAACTTCCATGTGTAGAAAGACAATCACGAAGCTTTCAGCAACATTTCTGTAAGTTTGGAGGAAAACGTCCACAGATTTTAACAAGATCTGTACATTTCAGTAGGTATTTCTGCAAATTTCTATTAAATTCAGCATAAGGAGGAGATCTTCAAGTATAGAGGAATGTAAGGATTTTGAACAGGAGAAGGTTAGCGGGCTCTGGTGGCGCTTTAAAGGAGATCCTTTTCTCTTCTCTTTTGGTATTTTGCTTGGAAGTTATTAGGATTCAAGAAGCCAAAGGAAGGCCATGACAGAAGAGGAGAAAAGGGGGGCTGAGAGTAGGAAGAACGAGAAAGAGACAGAGGTAGCAAGAGAAAGAGAGGGCGATGCGAGCGGACAGAACGAAACTTGTTCCATTTCTTTGAAGAACGATGGGTTTATTTGCAAAAGTTCCCCTCCACTTCTTTAATTCCATAGATTAGTAGCTGTGGCCTTGGATATCGTCACATCAACATCACTCTAGCCCCAATTATATATATATATATATATATATATATATATATATATATATATATATATATATATAGACTTGTGTCATTCCGGAAGGATTCGAGAACGAATCCTTCCCACTCAAATACAACCCTAAGACATCCGAATGCAAGATCCATTCTGTTGAAGTTGATCTACATTATTTCAAGTAACTAAAAATCAAAAATCATGTATGTTGAATATTTTTTCCCATCCATCAAGTAGGCACAAAATGGACGGCCATATAATCTATATTAAGAGTAAATTATATTCTAATTTTACAAGAATATAAATATCGGGTTACCGAGATAACTTGTAGAGCTTGAGAGCTTGTAGAGCTTGTAGAAAGCTTGAGAGCTTGGAGAACTTGAGAGAGAGAGAGAGAGAGAGAGAGAGAGAGAGCGCGCTTGAGGACTTGAGAGCTTGAGAGAGAGCTTGTAACCTTGTAGTTGAGAATTTCAGAGAATTTTTTGAGAACCTTAGAGATTTTTTTTGTTGTGATGAAATGGAGTAGGGAAAATAGAGTTTTTATAGAGGGGAAGAGTGTTTTTTTGTAATTTTTTATTGCAAAAAATTTACCCTAAGCCCATTCTACCTGGTGGGGGTTATTTGCAAAAAAATTTAGCAAATAGCCCCCCAACGACCAAAATAACCGTTGGGGGAGCTGTTGGGGGTTTTGCCCAAAAAAAAATTGCAAAACCCCATGGAGATGCGAGTCGGCCCAGCCCGCATATCAGATGCCCCCAACGACTGAACCGTTGGGGATAGGCGGGTCGGGCCAAGCCCGTGCCAGGCCGGGATTGGCGTGGCCCGCTCGAGTCGTGGACCGCATTACCCAAACCCAGGTCCGACCCACGAGGGGAGCCGAACCTGGGTCGAGGTACCGCCAAGCCCAAGCGGGTCGTGCCCGTGCGGGTTGTCGGGTAGGCCCGACCCACTTGACATACCTAGCACCTCTTGATTTTTATGGTACATATGACCGTCGCAAATTTTCTGATTGGATAACGGGCATGAACTACTATTTTGGCTTGTATGAACTTTCTGATGCGCGTAATATTTGGTTTGCTACGTGTAAACTAAAGTTTACAGCTCTAGATGTTGGCCTACCATAGAAAGACAACTAGAGGTAACATACTCCAAACCTATAGAGACGTGGGATGAAATGAAAAAAAATTAAGGAAAATTTTATTCCCTTTAGATCTTAATTGTTTAAAGAGTTGTTTTATCTACGTCAAGGACACATGTCTCTTACCGAGTATAAGCTTAAATTTGAGGAGCTTGTATTTGAATGTAACTTTCAGATACACCATCTTCCTACTATATATATGTTTTACAACGGTTTGAGACTTGATTTCAAAAGGAAGTTGATCTTACATATCATGAATTATGTCGTGGAGACGTTTCTTTTGGATTTAGAGCTAGAAAGGTCCTTTAGAGCACCTCCAAATAGGAGATCCACTTTCAAAATCAGAAAACAATATTCTACGTTTGAAGGATATGGACATCATGCTTATGAGTGCACCTAGATAAGTGTTCTACGTGTGAGGGATATGGACACCATGCGTACGAATGCCTCTCGATTAAGTGTTCTAAGTATGGAGAATTTAAGCATTATGATTACCAGTACCCCTCAAAGAGTCTACATACTGATAATATGTAAATTGATGACATTGATAATTCGAGAATTGTCGAAGATGTCCGTATTCCTTCTGAGATCACTACTGATATTGTGGACAAGTAAGTCTAGTATACCAACAATTAATGAGACTCATGTTCATGAGGAGAATATTAGTGACGTTCAGGATATAGTAGTTGACTCTAGTACACTCACACATGATGATATCAATGTTTCAAAGGATGATACTAGTGATTTTGAGCATGTATTAGTGAAGTCTAATATGCTCGTATAGGTTTCTAGGTATTCACTTGTCATACCTATGATAGAGGATGGAATTGAGCATGAGACGGTTGATACTAGCGTCGTTACATCTAATAAGTCATCCGAGTTCTCTTGTGCACATTGTGGTTATGTGGTTGTTCCTAACTTTTTCTTTTCTAGTGAGTCAGTGAAATTTGTTTACTATAGTTCATCATACTATTTCTAGTGTTTCTTTTTGTAGTGAATGTTTGGAGTTATCTCTTGACTTTGATCAAATTTTTGTTAGTCCTAGTGATGTTATACCATTAGCGGTATCAATGTACGTCCTCCTAAGAACCTCTATATCTATTTCTCCTATCTTTAGAAGTTTTACCTGGTGAGTTTATTGCATTGCATTTGCCTGAAAAACATGATGAGATCCATAGACAAATAATAATTTGCAATAAGGACTACAAATTTGCTACATATTCACATAGTATCTTGCAGGAATTTGCAATTAAAAAAATGTGGTGATGGTTAAGATTTACTCTGAGAGGTTTCCTCTCAAAACTGTGAGTCAATTGCACACTCGATGTACATATCTTATTAGAGGCTTGAGGAGGATTACCTCCATTATTGATGAGTTGTATATCACATGATATCCTGGTATCAGTTCGATTTTCAATGGGGCAAATTTAACTCTTTCTTATGCATGTGCTTCTCCTGATTTACTATCGACTGCAGTCAATCCGTCACGGAGGCCAGCCCCACCTGCATCATCTTGGTTCGGACTTGATGCACGACCAAGGGTTCTCAGATCATCATTATAGCCCAATTGAGATGCTTCGTGTGGGGGTTCTGCATTCGACAGGATCGAGTTTTTCTCACCCCAATAGAAAAAGAGGAGATCACGTCGTTTGATCTCGGTCTATATAGAAAAAAGCGTGTTGAACTCTATTGATTTTACTTTATTTTGAATTTAGTTTTCTTTTATTTGAATATTTAGTGCCACATCGGTTATATTCTGAGACTAAACTTTTGTAAAGTCTATAATAGGCCTCAAGACCCTTTTTATTAGCATTGAATGAATGAACAAAAATTTTCAGTTAAATTCTTGAAATTTGACATCTTGAGAGTGGTGTAAGGGGGCGTGAAGCCTGATCTGGTGCAAGGGGTGTGAAGCTCGACCTTGTGTAAGGGGTGTGAAGACCAAATCTTCTTGAAATTTGACATCTTGAGAGTGGTGTAAGGGGTGTGAAATCTGATCTGGTGTAAGGGGTGTGAAACTCGATCTTGTGTAAGGAATATGAAGACCAAATCTATCTCAGTTCTTATATCCTTTCCTTCAGACCCTAATTTTTTCTTTTCTATCTAAATTGAAGGCGATTGTGATCTACCCATTGTATATAATAGATCCTCGATTTCTCAAATTGGATTAATTATTTCACTTGATCAAATGATCAATCAAGTTTCAACAATTAATTTACAAACTCACCAAAAAATGAATCATTTTGAATTTATTAGATCCATCACACACTTTGGACGAAAGAGGAAGAGAAAGAGGTATACAGTAACAAAATCTGTTGTTGTTATGACATTTTTATGGGATAAATGACATTTAGAACATAATAACTAATATATATAGTAGCGATCCGTGAGAAAGCTGGCTTACGTGAGAAGATGAGAAAAGGAAGCACATGAGCGGTCGGATTATCTTCTGGGTGGTTAAGATTAGTTTTTGGTTGGTTAATTTAGTTTTTGGGTTTTAATTTAAAACACCCAAAAACTAATCTCAACTACTCAATCTCTAATCTGATGGCTCATGTGATTCCTTCTCATCTTCTCACGTAAGCTAGCTTTCTCACCGGATCACTACTTTCCTCATTTAACGGGAAACATTGAATGAATGAACGAAAATTTTCATTTAAATTCTTGAAATTTGACATCTTGAGAGTGGTGTAAGGGGGTGTGAAGTCTGATTTGATGCAAGGAGTGTGAAGCTCGACCGTGTGTAAGGGGTGTGAAGACCAAATCTTCTTGAAATTTGACATCTTGAGAGTGGTGTAAGAGGTGTGAAGTCTGATCTGGTGTAAGAGGTGTGAAACTCGACCTTGTGTAAGGAGTATGAAGACCAAATCTATCTCAGTTCTTATATCTTTTCCCTCAAACCCTAATTTTTTTCTTTTCTATATAAATTGAAGGCGATTGCGATCCACCCATTGTACATCATAGATCTTCAATTTCTCAAATTGGATTAATTATTGTTTCAACAATTAATTTACAAACGAATTCACCAAGAAATGGATCACTTTGAATTTATTAAATCCATCATACACTTTGGGCGAAAGAGGAAGAGAAAGAGAGAGGTATACAGTAACACAATCTGTTGTTGTGATGATGGAAAGGCCATGGCACTGATGGTGGTAACAACATTAAGCCTGCTACTGATTTCGTGTACTGCAAAAGCCGGTTGCTCCCACTACTAATGGTGGTGGGTGCAGCGGTGAAGGGCCTGTTGTCGCTGTCGATCTTGGGTACGACGGCAGGCTGGAGGGTGATTGTCATTGCTGGCCATGATCAAGTATGGGCTTGAAAAGGCTTGAAATAGACGAGGGGAGAGAGGTCCATTTGGAATCTGGATCGAGAGAGACAGGAGAAGAGATAGAGACAAAATAATGAATCAATCTCCTTTTGAAAATGAGGGCTTAATTGCAAAAGAGTTTTGTCAATGGCATTGTTTACTCAGTCCAAATATAAGGCTAAGATTGAACCAAGTCAATGACACCACAGGGAGTCTGTCCTATGTCAGTTGTTTCCCGTTAAATATATATAGGGAGAGTACTGATTCGGTGAGAAAGCTAGCTTACGTGAGAAGATGATAAGGAAGCACATGAGCCATCGGATTAAAGATTGAGCAGTTGAGATTAGTTTTTGAGTGGTTAAAATTAAAACCCAAAAACTAAATTAACCAACCCAAAAACTAACTTAACCAACCCAAAAACTAATCTCAACCACCCAAGAGATAATCTGACCGCTCATGTGCTTCCTCTTCTCATCTTCTCACGTAAGCCAGCTTTCTCACCGGATCGCTACTATATATATATATATATATATATATATATATATATATATATATATATATATTAGTTATTATGTTCTAAATGTCATATATCCCATAAAAATGTCATAACCTCTGAAAGAAATGTCAACATGCATGAACATGCATTCAAGAATAAAGTATCTCTACTAATATAGTATAAATTCTATGGGGTCCCATAAACTAGGGTTTGGTTTTTTGAGAGTTCACAAATTAAATCCTGGTCATCCATCACTTAAAGACTTAGATTCCCCATATTAAATCTCAATCATCCATTTAAATTTTATTAACATAACATTATTACATGACTTGATTTCTTAGATTCCATATTGTCATCTCTAGACCAATCTGTTAACCACCCTTTCAGTTTTATTGGGTGCTCAACTTTTACAATCTATGGGTGTTGCACCTTTTATAATTTTTAATTTAATTTTGAGTTTTAGGAAAAAAAGTGTTGCATGCACAATTATTGTTGGCATCACCTCATGTTAGTTTTAGTAGTAAATGCTGTGAGTTTAGCAATGTGCTTGGAATACTGAATCCTCCTGTGATTGATTGATTACCAACTAATAATGTGATTAGACAATGATACATCGATTTTAACATTTTAAGGCCCTAAAGATTTCAAACTTCATGCTATGTACATGTCAATAAGCTACATTTGCATAATGTAATAAAAAATAATGAATTTGGTAAAAAAAAATTTCAAGTAAAAGTTCAATTAACGCACCACTCGTAGGGGGTGTTGTTTGGACATAAAAGCCGTAAAAGGCCGTAATTCGTAAATGACTTACAACTCAATTACAACTACGGCGTTTGTTTGAACCGTAATTCGTAAAAGGCTTACACAACTCAACTATCACTCACTTGCAACTCAATTAGCACTCACTAACAGCCCACTTACAGTTAATTTTGTGGTCATATAAATTTGTATTTATTTTTATATTAATATTAATTTTTTTACTATTTAGCATTTTTAGTATTTATTTGCAATATTAAAAAATTTTAAATCACTAAATAGTTAATTTTGTGGTCAACTTTTTCACTTACGACTACACATTACAACAACCAAACACCGTAAAACACAATACACTTTCTCACTTACAACTTTATATTACCAACCAAACACCGTAAAACTTACATGCATATAACTCATTTACAACTGTAAAAGAATTTATCAATTATGACTTATGATTACGGTCAATTACGACAACCAAACAGACCCGTATAGTATGATAAACTTACTACTTGGAATCAGATAATAGAAAAATATTAAAAGATGAATTATGCATTCGGCTGCTTCACCCCTGTATATTTGTCTCTCCCGTGTTTTGGTTGGCCTAACAGAGGTTGCAGCATATATCTCTAGTGCGTCCTTTTTCTAATGACAATTTTCTCTTCTTTGTTGTGCTTGAACTATGGTAGCATGGGATAGAGGCACACGGGAAAGGATAAGGGCAGGGGCGGAACCAGAAATAATATTTGGCTTTTTTGGGGGGGAGGGGATGGGGGAGTGGGGGTTGGGGGGAAAGACTTGTTTTCAAATGTTAAAATCATCAGTCTGTCTCAAATTTTTATCAATATGACAATAAATTCAAGTACAGTTCAAAAAGAAAAATAAGAAAAAATTGTTAATCATAGATTTAATATACATTTGCAGGATAACTAATTTGAGAAGCTTTTTATTGTCATATTAAGCATTGATGTCCTTTTTCTTTTCTTTTTTCTTCATTGTGAAAGTTAAGCCTTTAAGGACCCTGTATAAAGGAAAAAATTGGCGTACACCACTCCAAACTTTTATTTGATATGATTAAAAAAAGAGCTCATATACCTATCGAAGATCTAATTGAGATACAAATATGCTTAGTTTATATTAACAAAAGAAAAAAAATATGCTTAGTTTAAATTTAACATTGTAATTTGTTAATTGAAAAAAGGAGGAGAGGATATGGATGTTAAAATCAAGAGAGTTGAGCGCTAAATGTAAGGGATTTACTTTGTTTAAAATTGATTTGATAATTTAAACATCAAACTTTATTTTAATAATCCACTTCATTAAAGAAATAGAGTACATATAAAAGCTGGAGTACAATAACAAAAAGAGGAATGTGTTTAACAATAGCCTATATTGGTGGGATTCTAAGGAGAGGGGGCTTGATTACATTTCAAAAGAAAAATTTCCAACGTTTGGGCTGGGGGTGGGGTGGGGGTGGGGGTGGTCGCCCCTTCCTGCCCCCTTGTTCCTCCCCTGAATAGGGGAATTTGGGCTTTTAAAGTAAGGGGCTTGGGTAGTGAAATTGAACTAAAAATTCAATAAAAATATCTTGAATCATATCAACCAATATTTCAGTGGCATAAATCAGGTTGATATATCTGTCGATATTGGTTCCAAATGATGTGATGTATATCCTAACGGAAGGCCTAAAAAACTAATATATTGGTCGGTCGATTTTTAAAACATTATTAAAACCACCTTTTGAATGTCATGCTTTCGAGCTAATTTCGACATAGATGATTAGTTGATTGTGGCTTCAGCGAGATGCAAAGTCATTGCCATAGTCCATTTGCTTCTATATGGTGCACTTGCTTGAAAGCAAAATGGTTAAATTAAATGAATTAGAGACTTTCTATATGTATAGTTTATAACCACAGAAGAAAAACATTCTGGCAACTTTGTCAGGCATTTCTTAAACTTGTAGAGTGGGCAGGAAGAATAATCTAACTTCGAACATTTGAGAAGATACAATATTAGGTATATCATGAACTGAAATTTCTAACATTACCATTGTAAAACTAGATAATCTGAGGTTAAGTACCTGAAATATGACTGATGGTTATTAAGCACAGACAGTGACACAATATTTGAAGTTTGTAAAAAATAGGACTCAGAGACATGGATATTGTACATATGTGCATATGTGCATGTGTGTCTAATCATAATAAAGTTAACAAGCGATGTCTAATAGTAAAACTTTGATTAGAACAAATCAATCAATCAATTAAACAAATATAAGATAAATTAATTTTCTTCCACAGAGTAGTCAAATTTTTGGGAGTTGTCATAGCTGGTGATGGGTGCTCAGTCTCCATGACAAGGGAGCTCATTGATTTTGGATCGCATATGGGCTTGAGAAAGGGATAGCAAGTTGATGTGTTTCTTATTGGGTAAAAAGGTTAAAAACGAATTTAATATTCAGAGAAACCAATTAAGAAACTGTATCTATCCCATGTCTTAAACCCAAAAAACATCAAAGTTTTAGCTTGGGCACAAACAGTACACATGGTGTCCTCAGGTTGCCTTGATGTCAGACACGTGTCAGACATGGGTACAAGAACGATAATAAAGCAGCATCTACGCTGTATAGGATGACATATTCATCACCAAATAATGATACATACTGTTCTTTGACATGGCAGAACGCATCATGTAAACGATGACAATAAGGTTATTTATACTCCAATACAGTAGGAAACCTACAGTTGACATTCCACTCCACCGTGTCTATATATATCAGCATGATGTTATGAGCTTGAAGGTGGAACTTAGATAATCACAATGAGTTTTCAAAATTTAGAACCTGCCAAGTGCCAACCATCTCCCATTTTACTTCAGATCAAGAATGAAAAGAATTTTCAGAATGGTACCCATATATGAACACTGGATAATGATGGTTATTGTCTATTCAATTATGCAAGCCTAAAGATGGAATGGAGACATATCTTTTAAAGACAACAGTTTTTATTTGAAAATTCTTATAAATAAAAGGGAAGATGAAGATATTGACTCACTTGTTTAGGCCAGGATGATGAAAGTGCATTTTGCAGCTCCATGCGTCTAACAGACAAATCATTCAGACTCTCCCTTAACTTCACTTCATGATGCTTCTTCTCTTCTAATGTAGACACTAATCTATCAAGAAATCTGAAATCCCCAGAGAGCATGTGGTTAATCAGATACGAATATGACTTGTGATTAAAATTGATAGCTAGCAAATGATTTACTTTTCCAAATAGAAAGTTTCCCATTCTAAATGAACACCACTGGGACCCATTTACTATGGGACAACCCATGGGATAATGCCACAAAGTGTCCCCAAACCAACACAAGTGGCTAATAGGGAGGCACCTCAGTTGTCCCTATCAAAAGTCCCACAAAAATGGGTGCAAAAAGCATTTCTCATTTCATATTTTAATAATGCCCGAAATTCCAAGTTATCCAAATATGAGTAAGGTAATTATGGGTAATTTAAACATTGAGTATGCACGAACGCATGCAAGGTGTTAGTGTGCGCATAAGGGCAGGTCTGTAAGACTGTCCTTGCATGAGAGAGGGGGGTAAGAGGGTAACACCTTTTGGAGTTCACAATCATTATCAAGTCACGTGTCTTCCTGTTTGTAAGCAAGGAAATTGCTGATGAGACATCTGACAACATCTCCTGGACAGCATCAGAAGCATATTGCTGCAAGACAAAAGGAGCTACTGCTTGGACTTGATGCTGCAAGGAGGAAGTCTCTTCACTGTTCATCTCCGTCAAGCGCTGATTTAAAAATGATTTTATCTGAGAAAAAAGGGCATGTTGTATTAGGAGAACCACAAATACCTGAAGGGAATAGAATAAAGGATCCAATAGGCCTTTGTCTTTTTTTTTTTATTATTTTTTTCATTTCTTTTCTTCTTCTTTTTTGGGTATTTTTTTCGTTGGGGGGTCACATATTTAGAAACTGCCTCAAATGACAATGCACATGATAGTTATCAACATCAGTGCACCCCAATGAACTCGACAAAAACTACAAAAAAACTTAAAATATAATCTAATTTCCCATATGAAAGGTCAGGCATGAAGGCTAATTCATAAACACGGCCAAAAGTTCTAAACAAGAAGATAACGGATGTGATTTCACATTTTATGTACCAGCTTGGGAGTAATCAAGAGTGTTCTACAAGATATGTATGGGTATAGAGAAGAACGTAGTACCTTCAAGTTCTAATACCAAGTGAAGTTTGGGGGTTTAGAGAGAGGAGAAGAAAGAAGAAAGATGAAGCGAAGACCCGTTTTTTTAATGTGAGTAATACTCCAAATATACAGACATCACAATTACATGATAACAAAACCTCTAATCCTAATAAGACTAGAAAAATACACAATGTTCAACTTAGAGTAGAAAATCAAAATAGAAAACCAAACTTAAATAGAAAACCAAAATAAAGAAAAATTCTAGTAGAAATAGAAATCCTATTTCCACTCCAACATAGAGATTAATGCAGAAAAATGACAAATCTGCTCAGGTGATGATATTGACCCATAATGTCGGTTGATATGGTCAATATTGTCAATATTGACGGCCGGAATTGATGATATTGATACTAAAAACCATTGGCCGATAATGAAACTGATATCAAGATCTTAAACCATGTAATTAATAAATTCTATATTGATGATTTTTAGAATGATTAGTTTGAATGTTAGGACACAGTTTCAAATAATGGTTAATACTAATATATATCGGCAATGTCGTATCGGGTGTTGAAATACCTTATATGATATTAATCCTATAATATTAGCCGATATCCGAGTCGATATCTCCAATAGTCAAACTAAAATCATCGGCTGATACCAATACCAATGTTGACATTTAAAACCATGGTTAAGAGTACAAGAATCCGAGTCGTTTGAGGAGGTTAAGTCCAAAAGTCAGAAGAAGATTGAATCTCCTTCTTTCATAGCACTAATTATTCTCTGTGCTATGAAATCCACATGTTTGAGTTTTTCTCATTTCGTTGTTTTATCTATTTATCCCCATGTAGATAATCATTCAGATTGTAACACCACTCATAGTACACACCATATTGTTTTCATAATGTACAATATTTTGTCTAGTTTGGAAGTTGTAATTGCTGATTAAGATCCACAACCAGCAAATTTTTGTATATCAACTTGAAGTCACATCACAGTGATTAGCATGTCAAGTATGGTTAGAATACACAACACAAAATGTACATATCGATACGTAGAGCGATATTCAAGTGTCGTCCAAACAAAATATATTCAAATTATGGTTAATAGAATACTGAAATTTCTATGATATTAGATCTACTGGCATAAATAGAATATGATGAATCAATTTTTTTTGATAACAATATGAAAATCTACCTCACACATAGAAGTAAAAAATATTGAAGTTAAACACTTCTCACTCAAGATGGCAAACAAAATAAGATTGATGACTGGAAGCTTAAGCATATGCAAGAAAAGCTAATACTTTTACTAAAAAATACCTCAAGTAAATCATCAAGAATCTTATTCCTATATTCGGTGTCCAATAACTGACTTCTTTCCTGAACTGAAGTTAGGAGCTCTGCAGATTCAGTGGGCCTTGGCAGATTAGTTTCCAAGACAGAATCTGGGTTAGCAGCTTCTTCAATTGCATCCACACGAGGATTTTCAATACTAATATCCCAGCATGTCTCTGAGTCTGAAGTTCCAGAGGCTTGTCCTTCCTCCACTCTATTCAATGATGAATGATCAGATAGCACGCCATGACCATTGTCAGAATCCCGCAAGTCGGTTTTTGAATCAATCATTTCATAAGAACCAAAGTCATCACCCGGTTCTTCTGGTTGCTCCACCCCACCGATATCCCAGTCAATTTGTGTGTCATCAACAGAAATATTCCAGTCAATCCCGTCCATGGAAATATCAGTATCTTGTGCTCCCGTCATAGGATAAGATTGATCCACATTTGACAGGTCTTTTAGAGAATTTTGGACCTCTGGAGAAACTGAGACATTAAGAGATGGAGGGTTTTCGTGAAGCTGCCTCAAATTTGGCAGCACAGCTCCTGGACTTTTCTGCAAGCAGCATGATAGAAAGTACAAATAGCAGCTTCAACCACAAAGTGTATTTTGACAAAAGCATCAAACGTTGCTCTTCACCTTTTACTAAAAGATGAAGGAAGTCCTAAGTGTGGACATACCTCTTTCTCTGTATGAGCATCTCTGACAAAATGTGTATAATACTCCATTGCTCTTAACAAAGAATCACCTTTCAGGACTAGCAAAATTCTGCTAAATGTGGAAGGGAGAGACTTTGCTGTCTCCAAAAGTTCCAACCTCACATCTTTACCCTACAAAATAGAGGTACAATGTTTTATAATGAATGATAATATGATAAAAGCCTAAAGTGAACCAGACTGGTGCAGGCTCAAAAATAAGACAACTTCAGTAAACACAGGATGACCCAATGATTTTACTTATCAAGCCAAGAGCGTTGACCTGCAATCCGAGTTCCTGACAGGCTTCAGAATATCTAACTGCAGATAAAGAAGCGTTCCTTTTAATATCAGCCTCCTTGCGTTCTAACTCTGCCAATTGTTGCTGGAACTTTTGCACCTGCTTTTTCTGATAGGGGCTTCATCCAGATTGCTTATCAGTAAAATTTGTTATTATCCAGATAAATATTTTATCTTTAGTGAGAAAATCTTATGAAACAAGTATCATACATTTCATAGTTGACATTTTGGATCATCATCTGAGCAGCATCTCCAGAAAAATATGGTCCTTCTCAAAAGATCGCACGATGGACTCCCATTCACCCTGTATCTTGCACATATCACTTACCAAAATAACTAGCAAGAGGGCAGAAGAGGTTTCAAGAATCTTACAGCAGAACCTGATAGGCGTCCAAAAATATTACGACTCTCTGCAGTTGAATTCAGGAGAATGTTGAATATTTGTTTTGCCTCCATATATCCAATCCCTGAGCAAATAAGCAGGTCATGAGAGAGGGGGGGTGGTATTTATTGTGTGCATATGGGTTTGACTTTCACTCTTCTTGTTTTTTGCTTCCCCCCTTGTTTGTGTATTGTGGTATTTTGTGCCTGTTGGGTTGTTTTTTTCTTTTCTTTTTTTTTTTTGTTTTGGTGGGGGGGGGGGGGGGGGGGGGGTTGCTAATCAGAAAAGCAAATCACATTTTTCAGGAAAAAACGGCCTAAAACCTTCCTTGACAATAGTATAAGTAATTTGTACACAAACACATGTAATACATATGCACATACAAATGTATATATATATCCCCATCTACTAACATCTATTTATATTCATTCACATATGTGTGTGTGCGCGCGCGCGTGTGTTGAAATTTCTGCACAGAAGCGTCTCCCCGAACAAGTGAGGTTACAAGTTGAAGATGGTGATGAACTTGAAGTCGCAGTGAAACACTATTTTATATATCGGCCGAGACGGCCGAGATATCGGCCTCTATCTCATTTTTTGCCTGCTGCCGATATGATGTGGGGAAATCGTTCGCTCATATCGTTTGCTGCAAAAAACGGTCTATATTTGAAATATCGGCCGATTAATCACCCGATATGAGTCGACACAAAATCGACCGATATGGATTCATCTATTTTATTATCTTTTTCGTTCATTAGTTTTCAGGTAAGTAGATTATACAACTTCTAATCTTATATTTTTTCAATTTCATGAAATAACTTATTTATTGCACGATCCACGACTGCGTGCAAATGTACATTATTTTTTACCGTCTTTGCATGCATATTGCATCATTTTTATTTAGTAGATGATATCAATGACACTAAACTAACTTTTGGTTATCAATATTTCAAAATATATAGTGTCTGATATGAACGTCCGATATGCGCGAGTATCCCCAATATCTCCCCCAATATCCAATATGAAAAAAACCCCATCCGATATGATCCCGATATCTGATATTTAAGAACCTTGCAGTGAATATGAATGGCTACCACAAGATGTGCAAAGTGTAGAACTTTTGGCCAAGTTGAGCCCATTGCCCTACAATAGAAGTTTGGTTGCCCAAGGAGAAAAATTAGAAAGCAATGAAGAAGGCAAGAGCGGTAGAGGCACAAGGTGAGAAGAGCTCCAATGCCGACTTTGGCACGGGAGGTCTTGGAAATTTAGGAGCAGACATGCCAGATAATAGCTTTCTTGATGATGAAAGGGTGATGCATCAAACAATTTTTGAGGTACACACCTTTAATCAAGTGACTCTGGGTGGCAACAGAAACCTTGGAGGCCAATCCAATTTCTCTGGGGGAGTTGATGCAGAACATGTGGTGCTTGTTGCACCAGTGGTGGCAGACTCCATCACATTGCAGAAAATTCTCCTTATTGGAGGAAGAGGATGATGGAGAAGGAGTGACAGGTGAAGAGGAGCACATAGCTCATACAATGCTAGCAACTGAAGAGGATGAAGAAGAAGAAGAAGAGCCAGTCCATGAAGTTGAAGAAGTACCTACACAAGCAGCAGATGTAGTAGCTGCGCTGTGGATAAAGCTTCCCCAAGAAAATCTGACAAAGAAGCTAATGCTGAGAATATTGCAGCAGTCCCCCACCCAGCTACAGAGGCCAATCCTAAATGGGCAAAGCATTTGGTGAGCTACAAAGGAGTCAAGGAGTCAAGGCATCAAAGAAGGGTCCTAAAGCCAGTAAAACCAGTGGTACTTCTTCTATCCCTTTGAAAAGAAAAGAAGTATTAGAATTGAAAAGGGTGCACCTCCTGTACCTTAATGTCTCTATTCATCTAAAACGTCAGAGGATTGAATAAGAAGGGTAGAAGAAAAGATGCAACTAGTTATGTGCATAAATTTAGTCCTAGTATTGTAGCTTTGGTGGGGATTAACGCTAGTAGGGAGTTAAAGTTAGAAGATGTGTGCCTCATACTTTGTCTTAAATTGACAATTATTCTTTGCCTGCTAAGAGTAGGATATGGCTAGGCTGGGATCCTCGTATCTGGCATTGTTCTCTTGTAAGTATGAACTTGCAGCAAATTTCAGTACAAGCTTGTAATAAAGGAGGGCTCAAAGGCTATTTGACTCTTGTCTATGGAAGGTACATTCAAAGTAGGAGGAGCTATGGCAGGACCTTACAGATTTCAGACACATAATTTGCCTTTGCTAGTCATAAGGAATTTTAACACTGCCAGGTTCAAAGTTAGGGGTGAGCGGCTCTTTTTTAATCAGTTAAAGCATTTTAACGATTGTCTATCATCTTGTGGGCTTATTGATTTACGAAATGTGGGGGGTTTGTGGACCTGAAATAATAAGAACACTTCTGGGAAAGAATTGTTGAAAGACTAGATAGAACCATGTGTAATCAGAGCTGGATGGATATCTTGCCTAAATCTTGTTATGAATCTCCCCCCGTGCCTCAAGTGATCACTCTACCATGGTTGTGCATCTTCTGAGACAGGCTAAGCCAGGCCCATTCCATTTAAGTTTTTCAATTATTGGAATAATATGCCATGTTTCAAAGACAAGGTCAACGAAGCTTGGAACATCAGAAGCCAGGGCTCACCTTTCTATGTTGCGGTCAGTAAGCTCAAGCATCTCAAAATTCTGTTCAAGAAGTGTTGGCAAGATGATGGTATCTCAATTTCAAGCAAACTCACAGATATCAGACAACAATTGGCTGTGGTGCACAAGAAATTGTCAAAATACCCCTTATCAGAAGAATTTAAGGAGGTTCAATTACAGAATAAACTAGGCTTTTGGTTAGCTAATGAAGAAGATCAAGCAAGGCAAAAGAGAAGAGAGGATTAGCTGCAGCTGGTAGACAGAAACTCTAATTTTTTCCATAATGCAGTCAAGGCAAGGACTTTCAGGAATAGTATCAAGCAGTTGGCATCTGATACTGGCACTCTAGTATTAGATACAAACTCAATCAAGATAATGGTCCCAGCTTACTATGAGAAGTTCTTCAATCAGGATCATTATTGGACTATGTTCCCAAACCTTGTTGTGAAGAGAAAAATCACCAGTGAATTAGCTTGTTGGATTGGCAGGAGAAAGTCTTTGATATTGAAATCAAGCGGGCTATCTTTCAAATGGACCCCAACAACTCCCCAGGATCTGATGGATATGACGCACGTTCTTATCAAAAGAACTGGGAGGTGATTGGCCCTGAAGTTTCAAAACGAGTGCACTCCTTTTTCTCTCTTGCAGGATTCTCACAAATAACCATATTTATGTGACCCTTGTTCCTAAGCAGGTCTCAGCTAGTTCCTTGAATGATTTTAGACCTATATCATGTTGCAATCTCCTGTATAAGATCATTTCAAAGGTTCTAGCAAATGGCTCAACAAGTTATCAGTAAGCTTATATCTCTAAATCAGAGTGCAATCTTGAGAAAAAGACTTATCTGTGATGCTACTATGTTGGCATATGAATTGGTAAGAGACTAACAAGCCCGTGGGAAGCAGAATGTATCTTAAAATTGACCATCAACAAGCTTTAGCCAATGTTGATAGAGAATTTCTCTATTCCATCATGCACTGTATAGGTTTTCCTTAGTGTTCGATAAACTGGATAAAGGAATGCATTAGCACCCCCCCTCCTTCTCCATCATGCTTAATGGCTTTCCAACTGCATTCTTCAAGAGCTCAAGAGGGATTAGACAATGAGATTCTCTCTCCCCTTGTCTTTTTGTGCTGGCAGTGGAGTTCTACTCAATTGGAATGGATAGTACTCTAGTTTGGTAATCTCTGTCCGCTCAAAAGAACTGAAGAATCTCATATCTCTTATCTGCTATTTGCAAACGATCTATTGGTGTTCTGCAAGGGCAGGAAGACTTCTGCGAGACATATCAACTTTCTTCTGGAGCACCTACAACTTAATACTGGAAGCAGAAAGCTGATATTGTTGATATATTGGGAGTGAGTTTGGGTACTTTGTCAATCAAGTATTCGGGTTTGCCTCTATCTATTAATTATCCTAAGCCCAGATATTTTGCTCCTCTTATTGATAAAATCAAGGAGAGGGGTGAAGGCTGGATTGCAAAATCCTGTCCATGTCAGGCATGGTGGAATTGATTAATAGTGTGCTTCACAACACTCTTTCTTAATGGAATTGTTCCTTCAAGTTGCCAGCATCAGTAGCTACTGAGTTAGAGAGGTCTTTGCTAATTTCATATGGAATTACAAAATACATGCTTGGAGCTAGGGTGATTTGTGCAAGACAATGCAAGAGGGAGGAGTTGGTATAAGAAGGCCGCATGATATAAATACTTGTTCAGGTATCAGATTTATTCTGGAGTGTTCTAATTCCAAATCCTATGAGCAATATCGATGAAAATTTTAGCTACAGGATATTATACATGTATCAGCTTGCCCTTTAGACCCAGGTACATGGAAATGGCTAGTGGAAGTTAAAGACAAGGCTCTATCCCATATGCATTTAAATGCCAGCTCAGAAAATGCTACTTGGACATGAACAGGTAACAAAAGTGGGATTTTTCCTTCTCCTCATGCTGGGAAGTAGTGAGAATCAAATATCAGCATCATCCTCTCTATAACATGTTATGGTTCCCTAGAAGCTGCCCAAAATTGTCTCTGTGCCTGCTAAGAACTTTAGGTGGCAAGATGCTCACTAGCAGCTTTTTGAAGGGCCTGGGAATAATCCAGATGATCATCTATTCTTTGAAATGCACTCTGCAATGTATCTGTGGAAGCTATGCAAGCTTAAGATGGGTATCACAACTCAGGCTGTAGGATTGTTGCAACAAAGAAGCTGAGTTGCTCAAAGCCAAGTTCAGGAAGAGAGAAGAAGTTCTATCCAAGCAAGGATGGAGTTATCTGCTACTATATGGCATATATCGAGAGAAAGAAATGCCAGAGTTTCTAAGCAACAAGTGTCTCGCAAAATCATTGTGTTCGGGAACTTGTGTCAAGATATTAGAATATTCATGACAACTTGTCACTGGAAAGTAGATCAGGATGCCAATACGTGTAATGTATTAGCAAACTGGAATGCATGAGTGAGGGGGATTCTTGTATCATGTATCTGATACTCTTGCAGTTGAATGAGCTCTTCCTTATGCTAGATTAAGAGTGACGGCTAGAGTCCTCTCCCTTTCTTCACTATAGGTAGGGGTTTTCAGCTAGTATAGAGTATTTGTATTGTTGAGTTATTCAGAATTTAACTTGATTCACATGGAGAGAAATAGGAAACAATTTCGCTGCAAAATAAAAAAATGCTGAAAAGAAAATAAAGGCCGACATGTGAATTCTTGGTTCTTTAAATCTAAGATGGCTCGAACATCTCTCATATGTCTCAGGCTAGTATCATCAATCATGCAAGGGTTAATATTTGAGACATGTAGGATTCGAAATGGCAACTACATTGAAATGTCCAAGCTTCCTAGGTTAGCTGGAGTAATGTCATGAATTTTCACCAAAAACTCGTCAATGTCGCTTAAAGGTGGTGGCGATCGCCTGGAGAGGAATAGGAAAGGGAAACAATAGAGGCAATCGAACTTATTAAGGTCCACGGTAGAGTTCCTAATTTCAATTTGGATTCAGATTGATCTCAAAAAGAAATACAAATAGGGCATGAGCATTGCTGAAGCGCATTACCCACACAGCTGCTTATGCAACCCTAAACATCTTACGCCTCGGGCACATGCCCAATAGTATGCATGATAACAAGGAATTCATCTCCTCGGTTCTAACAGAATTATGCTTACCTGTTGTAAAGGGAAAATGTCGTGTAACTTCAACAGATTAATACCTAAGGAACAAGTTAACAAGAACGGTCAATAAAATGTGTAGACCTAGACCTGAACCCATATTAACAAGATTAGATCCTACCCATTTTGAGAACAGGTAAGTTTTAGATCCAGTGCATACCCTTGTTTAAGCAGGTATGGAATGGTTGGGCCAAGTCTAAGCTGGGTTTCTAGTCAGCTTGCCCAATGGCCACAGCTAGAAATATAAGGTTGAAGGTTTCATATGCCCATAGTTGTAGTCACAACAAACTCAATTATGGAGTCAAACAAATTACTCTTCTTGACCACTCACATAAGAGAGAGATTCACAACCTTAAGCAAATTGATGGTTTGTTGTTTCCTCTATTTACTTGAAATCTTTTTATTATCGATAAGGGGTTACCAATCCTTCCAATTATTTCCTCTTCTATCTGGGGGGCAATTGGAACCCAAACCGCTAACCCGACTCACACCCAACCCGCTGTAAACGGGTATGGTAAACATTTTTCGGGTATAACCCGTTTATGACCTGACCCACCAATTGGTTCATTAAACGGCTCAGGTAACAACTCATGAACTCATATAAGACTCGTTTAATATATACCTAAACTTAAATGTCTCACTTTCTCTCTCTCCTTTTTTCTTTTCTTTCAAGTTCCCCACTCGGATGGCTGCATTTGCTAGTTGCAGATCATCCCGCCACTCATCTAGCACCTCGCCAGCCGACCGTGGATCACGTCAGAGATCATGCATGGCCCACTAGAGTTAACCTCTGCTCGAAGCACCCTCACAGCACAGCGTAACTTTGTTTGAATTTAGTGTTGGTTGTTTTATAAATTGTTCAAAACTACCTATAAATCATTGTCATTTTGTTTATTTTAATGCTGTTCACTTTTGAGAAAAGTATGGGTCGTGTCGAGGACCAAACTTTAATCAACTGGATTCCACCCGTCACAAACTTATTTGAAACTATCCCATCATCTCTAAACACTCAACATGTGATTCAGACTAGGTATCATCCACCATGATATCATGAGATCAAAGCCTATCATGTAAAATTATGAACGGTATTCTAGAACTCTTGCGCACTTTTTTGTGGACATTTAAGCATGCTTACGTCAATTAAATAATTTGTGTTCTTTCTTTCAACTTCAGCCTTCCTTTTGTTTTGAAGTTAACTCGCTTTTTAAATGACTTTCTTTCATGATTTAAGTCTTTTCTCCAAACACGGCAATGAGTTGATGACTATTATATTAGGTCAAGAAAATGGTAGCCTCTCAGAGTTTATAGGAAGCCCTCTCTATTACACTATTTGCATCTACATCTCCAACACGTGGATCATCCTTCCACAGTAACACAACTTCTAATAATTTTCAGGCCCATAAGAAAGAGAGAACCAAAATTAACACATCTTTTAAGTTATATGGATATTGAGAAATAAAAAGGGGCAAATGAAATCAAACAATAAATGATCATCATGATTAGACCACATCATTCCAATTAGCCTCCCTTTTCATCCAAAAATTTTTGACCCAATTTAATCACTTTTATCTCCCATAGCCTTCCAATACCTTATATTCTAAAACATCATTACATTTTTTCTTTCTTAGGGATGTCTTCATACTATCAATTTTGCACGGTTTATGTGTGGATAATTATGTTTAAAGAGTGAAATAAACAAGAAGACTTGTGAAAAAGAAATCAGGGTTTAACTAAATTCAAATAAAGTAAAGAGAAGTTGGTAGAACCTTGATATGTGTGTGTGCGTGTGAGAAAGAAATACATTGGAGACTTTGAGTCAATCTGGTCCTTCTCTTAGTGTACCAAAGTGGACCGTGATGGTCAGAGTCATCTCCCCTCCCTATAGTTATCCGTGAGTTGTGAGTCAGAGTAGCCTAGCCTCGTACATTTCTGTAACACTGTTTCTATTATCAATAAAATTACTTTTACATTTCAAAAAATATATACATATGAGCTGGACACCGATCCCACAAGTGAATGATCATGATCCAGTTCAGTTCCATATCAACAAAATGAAACCCTAACTGATTCTGGAAACATCTACACATTTTAGTACTGGTATTTACCCATTTGTAAACAAGTATTAAATTGTTTGTGCCAAGCAGAAGCAGTCTCTAGCTGGGTTCAGATCTTGGGTCCCAACTAATAATCCTTCTAGCCTGGGATGGCCACCGCTAGCAACACAAGTCTCACACGCCTATTGTAGTTGTTGCATTGAAGTCAAATACAGAGTCCGGAATCTATTTCTCCCATCATCATTTAGGTAATATGAGTGACTCACAAGTTTGGTTGATCCAACAAGCATTCCAAATTATTACGTGCACTTGACACAAACTATTAGATTATCGGTATGGGTTTTTACTGCGTCATATCCTGATATATTGCAGTTTTACTATATCACCCACCAATCTAAGTTCTGAAGTTGGCATATGTTATCGTGCATCTATATCACACATTGCTTCTATACGTTTAAAGCCTATGCACGTCAATAATGTGTTGTGTGTTTCTTTAAACTTCAATGAAATATTCTAAAAAGCGATTTCAGTATACGCGCGGTCCGAGAATGCATAATGCTTAAACGATTTAAATGGTGATTAAACGGATTACACGCTTTATTATTTAATAATATTATAATACTTAAAAAACATGCAAATATGAATTCTATAAACTCCCATAAAAAGCATAAAAGATATAGCAAACATAACTTGAAAAATTAAATTGCTGGTACTAAGAGAAATTTAAAAAGAAATAATATCAATCAGTTCAAAGTACATCAATGTACCTCCAACTCCAACAACTATAGTTAAAAAATACCTTTAAATGAACAAATATATGTATTTTTTTTCAATAAGCAACATACTTCCAATAAGTTTGATTCCCTATTAAATGCAACTGTAAGTAATGTGCAACTCTATCCTTCTCATGTTTGAGACACTCCTCAGCCTATTAAAAGAAACAAAAACTATTGACAAGAATCTGGGCAAAATACGTGCACACGAGGGGGGAGAGAACTGACCGGGGGGGTCACCGTTGACGCAGGAGGAGGTCACCGTCGACGCTTTACTGCTGACCAGAGAGCTGATGCAGGAGAAAGTCTTCGTCAACAAAGAGGGAGGTCACGGTGGGAGGATCAACCATAAAGAGAGGTCGTCGTCGAAGGAGGAGTTCGCCACAAGAGGATTAGCGCTTCGTGAACTTCTTCATCGTTAAGCTTCGGGAGCTCTAATTACCCATGAGGATCGTCGCCGCCGTGAGCTTCGGGAGCTTCAGATAAAATTAGGGCTTTGGAAGCTTCATCGTCTCGTTGTCGTGAGCATCGAGAGCTTCGTGATATTCTTCGTGAAATTTGGGAGCTTCATCGTCGCAGCAGGAGGATCGTAGATGCGGATTAATTTAGGACTCTCGAGCCTTAATTCTCCAACACGTGACAATTTATATTCTCAATTATTGGATCGGGTTTAAGTTCAGTTAGCTTAATGGGTTCGAAATTTGAATCCATTTAGAAAATGATTGAATAACATTTAAACGGACGCTAATTAATCACCGATTAGATGCTTATTCATCGCTTAAGTGAATTAATCATTTGGCCGAATAATCTGACCACTTTCTTCAAGTTCTGTTTGGTTTCAGGCCGAAAAACATTTAAGCATATGACTAATCGGCCGCTTAAACCTTTTTTTAGAATACTGCTTCAACGTTTACTCGGCAATTAAGTCACTCATTTAATTGTTCAATGAATTTCTTTCCTGTTATATTGTGTTAACTTGCTCTTTGAATTGTTCAATGGACTAAGGGCAGCGACGTTGGGTACAGCATCCCCTCTCCAACATGTTGGCTGTCCCTCTATTGTGACGCCTCACAAGTTATCTGCCAACAACAACACGAAAGAACCAAGACTAGCACACTTCCTTGAGCTAAATCATTGAAAATGATGAAGTGAAATTACAAAGGTCTGCATCACACATCATTCCACTCAATCTCACTTCTCTATTAACCCAATTTAATCACTCTATATCTCACACTCCCAACACTCAAATCCTCCAAACCAATTTTTTCCCCTCTTTCTTGGGAAGTATTCCTACTATAATTTCTATGAGGTTTGCAGACGGATAATCATCTAAATAGTAAAATAAACAGGAAAAGAAAAGAAAAGAAATTAGGGTCTAACGAAATTCAAATGAATTGAAGAGAGCTCGCCAAACCTTCGGAATCTAGGGTTTGGAAAAAGGGATCGATATCTTTGGGCAGCGAAGAGAAGGCAGAAGAGATCTTCGATCGCACGGTGCCCAATCGCTTCCTCCAATCGTGCGGTATCTTCTTGCGATCCACCAGCCATTCTTCAACCAAAATTTGAATTAATTCCCCAAATTAATGACAAAATAATCGATCATCAAATTCAGCACAGGCAAAATAAAAAAAAATTACAAGATAACAATTGAAACAATTGAAGAAATTGAGAGAAAAGAATAGAAAATTTACCAACGAGACGAGCAAATGCGATGTCGATTGGGAGGTTCGGGTCTCCGACGGGTCTTGCATTCTCTCTCTCCGGCTTTGAGAATCGAGAGACGGTCAGGGAGAAGACTGCCATATATTGCCTTCACTTGCCTTCTCTCTGCCTGAAACGGCGCACGTTAGCCGACATTTTTTAAGCGGCTTGGTTCGTGTTTAATGGGATTTATTATTTGGGCCTGCCCCATCACGCGCCGGTAAATGGGCCTTGAACTGTGGCCCAAATATGAAATGACAAAACATAACACATCGAGTGTTAGTGTTTTCTTGAACTGTGTTCAATATTGGACTAGACAACTTCAAAACAACACGGGCCTGTTTCTGCAAAAATGACTCGCATAAAACCACCATAAAATGGCCTTTAAAAAAAAATATTGCTTATAATTTCCACGTGCAGATTGAAAGTTCTTTAAAGGAAGCAGCAAGCCCATGTTAAACTAGTATACAATCACTGTCGGTGTAAAACCAACCGATCAATCAGGAGGAATAAGGTGAAGAGGAAGAAGAGGGGGTCGATGTTACTCTCTCCCTCATGAATGAAGACGGACAGACAGACAAAGTCTCTATACAAGTCACAAGAGAAAACCTCCATTCTCAGTCGATTTTGATAATGTGGGAAAGGGATCTTGTGGGCTTTAATGTTTTCCTCAAAAATGTTAATTAGTTACCAATTAGGGCGTGTTTGTTTTGAAGAAAAGGGGAAGCTTGTTTGACTCATGGAGAAACTTTTGGGGAAAATCTTGCCAGAAAAGTCGTCGACACTTTTGTTCATGCTTTGTTGATGTCATTAACAATTGTCTTGTCTCTTACATTGTCACAAATGAATATAAAAAATATAAAAGGGAGATGGTCTCGAAAATACGAGATAGACTTGAGCCTTTTGAGAAAGATATGAAGATTAATTCTTCCCATTCAGATTCAATATTATGTCATTCAAATTGAAGATATACTCCGTTGGAATTGATTTACATTATTAAAAGTGCATATAAATAAAAAATCAAGTATTTTTAATATTTTTTGCTTATACATTGAGTAGGCGCAAAATGAACGACCGAAATAGTGAGTTGGTTAGTTGAACATCGCAGAATATTTGAAACCTAACAATAGTTGGTATGTGAGGGTTTTTAAATGTTTAGATCATGCTCAAATAGTTGGATCGAGAATTTGTATGTTTAAAGTTATAGATCTAAGTAATATGCTATTTTTGGGTCTTCATTTTGTGCCTACTTAATGCATGGACAAGAAAGCTACCAAATACTTGATTTTTAATTTTTAATTAATTTTAATAATATTAATTAACTTCAATGAAATGGATCTCGTATTTGAATGTTGTAACATTGAATTTGAGTGGGAAGGATTCATGCTCAAATCATTTCAGAAGTAACCAAATATTTGTTGCTGCACTCTGGTATCCCACACAGATCAAGGATGAATTGTTGTAAATCTACCCATCCATATACTTAGCTATATATTCTAAATACGTCCTTTCCCGTCGCGCAACTTTTATATTTAAGAAATACTTTCATTCCTATATCTTTAGGTATTCAGTTCTATTTATCCTGTACACTTACTCTTCTTTTGGAAACTCATCATAATTTATAAAATTAGCAATACCATGAACTTCCATAGATATACTCATCCATAAGTATGTGCAGCAAGTGACCATGGTTTGAAATAAGCCAATTCATAATTTGCCATTGTCAACAAATAGTAGGGGTCACTCAAAAGATTAAGGCTGTCCCAAAGCCCTTGAGGTAGGATCGAACCCGGTTTGTTAAAGCAAGGATCCGATCGACCGTAAATTTAATGCCCAAAACTTTTCAAACCACACCCTGAGTCGACCTTAGACCCCTCCTGGCCCTGACCTATTATCATCCCTAGATATAAAGTTTGTTTTTTTATGATAAAATCTAAACCAAACTAAACCCTAACAACAATGTAGAGGCATGTTGCCCGGTGATCCAACAAAATGGCTTCTGAGGTTTCCGATGGCCTCTCAGAGGACATGTTGGATAGGGAGCATGATACGACTCTGATCTCATCTGAGAGATGTCGGCATGGGGCCCTGTTTTTGATTGTTCCAGTGTTCCCTGTCGCTTTGTTCAAGATTTACCTGTTGTTGCATTTGGGGCGTGGAATAGTGTTTTGTTTTCTTTATTTGGTTGTTCTTTCCGGCTCTTCTCTTCTTTGTATCTGCATATGCATTTTTGTTGGGAGAGTTTATGTTTCTTTTCTGATATTTTTTTAGGGATATTTTCATTAAAAACCTTTTAGTGAGGCGCAACAAAACCTATCAGGTTCATCGTTTTTTCTTTTAAAAAAAAAAAAGTTAAGGCAGACTTTGTCAAGGACAATGCCCTACCCTTTCATCAGTATATCCCTTACCCTGTGACACATTTAATTGGCATAACATGTTGCATGTAAGTTCCCAAGTATCTTAATTAGGCACAATACAGGCATGGACATGAGCATGTGGGCTTTACAAGGAGCTGAAAGCAACATTCCCACTTGAACTATGCTCAGTCAATGAATGAACAAGCTAATAAACTGTTGTGGTATCAAGTGAGCACATGGGTTTATGGCCAAACACCAAAACACCATCACATGCATAATGTTGCAAATGTTGCAGTGCCTTCATCCAAAGTTCTCTCTCTTTAAAGGGCTTCAAATAATTCTACCTTGTATTGAAATTGTAGGGTGATGGAGTCCTTTTGTGTTCCCTCTCTCCCAGGCAACACTGGGATACTCTGTGCCCACATCTTGCTGAATGCAAGATGGTTTGCTTGCTACCAAGGGTGCAAATTGGACTGCTTGGTTTTTTTTCCTCATCCAATTTTTAGGATAAGTTCGGATTTAGGGCCTATTTATTTGAATGAAACCTCCGCGGAAAATCTATCGAAGCAGCAGTTTTGTGTCAGATTTCAACTTTTTTATTTGGTTGTAAAAAAAAAATGAAAACAGTTTCTGGGACCCAACAAAATCTGATTTGACTTCTCATCCGATTTAGTCGCACGGGACGCTGGAAACCACTCAGAAATCTGACAACTTGCGTGGAATTTCTGAGCAACAAGACAGTCGCTCAGCAATCCAAAATTTCTTTGAAGGCCAAACACGGCCTTAGTTTCTCTGCTCGAGATTTCAGCTCTCAGTCAGAGTTTTTCTTTTTGTGCTTTTTGTTGCAACTTTGAGAAGATTCTTTTTGTTTTCTTTTTATCTTCTTACCATACTTTGGTTAATTGTTAGGATTTTTTTTCTTTTTCCAAAATATACCTTGTTGTGAGTAAAGTAAATCTAACTCAAGATCACTTACTGTTTTCATTGCATATATGCCACCCATGGCAAACTAAGGTGCTTGTTTTTTTGGACGTAAAAGTCGTTCGTAAATGACTTACAACTCAATTACAACTAAGGTGTTTGTTTGGACCGTAATTCGTAAAAGATTTACGCAACTCAACTACCACTCACTTGCAACCCAATTATCACTCATTTACAGCCCACTTACAGCTAATTTTGTGGTCATGTAAATTTGTATTATTTCTTTATGTTAATATTAATTTTTTTTAATATTTAACATTTTTAGTATTTATTTATAATATTAAAAAATTTTAAATCACAAAAAAGTTAATTTTGTGGTCATTTTTTTCACTTACGACTTACACATTATGACAACCAAATACTATAAAATACAATACACTTTTCAACTTACAACTTTATATTACCAATCAAACACTGTAAAACTTATATACATGTAACTCATTTACGAATTTATCAATTACGAGACTTACAAATTACGATCAATTATGACAACCAAACAGGCCCTAAAAAGGACCATTAAGATAACAAAATGCACACCTACTAGAACTCTTATGAAAATAATACAAAATAATTAAAGATATACACACTAATTGAGCTTCTTATCAAGCTTTAGCATGTACGGACACAATGGGATGCAATGTCCCATGGGCATACTTGTATTACCTGACCTGCACGAGTACTTCAATAAAATGTCTACAATATATATGCATATATATCATCATGATTCATGACCCTCCTGAGAATTTTACCCCGGGAGCAGACATAATGTACCTTCAAAATAAATCAATTTCATTAAGGGCGTGTTTGGTAACTTGCAAAATGTTTGCAAAATGTAAAAATTTTTGCAACTTCACATTTTACACTTGTTTGATTTCGTTTGCAAAATGCAAAATGTAAAAAACTTTTGCAACTCTTTGAAAAAACACCTAGATGGGGGGTGAATAGGTGTAAGTGCTAATCTAGTGAACTAAATGCGCTAAATGCGGAAGCTAATGCAAATCTTGCACAAACTTAATACAATCAACAAGTGTAGCCGAATTCCCCGTGAAGGGTTCTGGACTAACTCCTCTTGATTCCCCTTGAATGGGTTAAGGTGCTATGTGAAGCTCTTGTTGATTAAGTACAAGTGAGGCACACACAAACAACCAAGCATATAAATATGATATGGCAATATGAATTATGCTCAACACAAGCAAATATGATATGATGTTATGAATGATGCTTTGCACAAAATAAAGAGAGAGAGTTGAGAGATATTGGATCAAACGCAAATACAACGATGTGTTTCGAGGTTCGAGCCCCTAGCTCTACATCCCCGCCTACACCACCGTGTAGGATTTCCGATCCACTATAGGAGTACCGAACTCCTCTCTCCATACCACCGAGGCAATACAACCACAATCCACCTCTACCGAAGAGGGATAAGGCCCGTAGCCAATACAACAATCTCCACCTCACGCTTGAGGGAGCAAACCATACCTCAACCTCTACCAAAGAGGGAGCAACCCAATCAAAATAAGGGTTTTACAAAAAGTGGTATCTTTCAACCACAAACTCTCTTTCTTTTCTCTTTTTCCACAAAACAAAGGATCCTAATAGATTAGGATAGATGATAGCTCAAGTGTGAAAAACTAGGTGTTTTTGGAAACAAGCAACAAAGAAAAACTACTTGGGAAATCTCTTGTAAATGATAGAAAATGAAAATCAATACAATCTCCCAAAACCCTAGTTTTCTTTAATTTTTCAAAACCCAAAACAATAAAGATGAGAAGTTTAAAGCCCAAAAACTCTTTTTAAAACTTGTTTTAAACTCAGGAAAACTGAGAATTTTTCTCTTTTAAAAACCTTGGCCAAAATCCAAAGAATTGGAGTTTATATAGGCCCATCAGAAAACTAGCCGTTAGGCTGATGTGGCAGCCTGACAGGCGCCCGGTCGACCGCCAACGGTCAGAAATGTGACCGTTGGGCAAACACGGTCGACCGGCACGGTCGACCTAAACAAACAGAGAGCACTGCTCTCAGACCCGGTCGACCGCCCGGGTCGACCGTCCCAGAGCTGCCAAACGTGCACAGATCTGTGCACGTCGGTCGACCGGCCCGGTCGACCGACTTCATCCCAAGTCGAATAAGTCAGAAGACTAGTCGACTGGTTGAAGCCTGGAACAGAAAACTGGGTCAGAAAAACAGTTTAAAATATTTTTTAAAAATTTTTTAAGTCTTCTAAAAATCCACAAAACTTGTTTTAACATTTTATATTAAAACACAAACTTGTGATAAAAAGTTTAGCTCAAATATCAATCAATATGAACTATTTTTGTGTTATATCATTTTTACCAAAAATCAAAACTTGTATTTTTATCAGACTTGATTTTTCCAATAGGAAATCTGATTTTCCTAAAAACTCATGAATAGACATATCAAAATAAGTTTGTTTAAAATATGAAGCATGTATGTATATTGAACACATCTAATATACATAAAAACCATTTAAACTTGTTTTAATCAAACTATTCATGAAAACCAAAATTCAAAACATGAAACATGTGTGTTTGTGCACTTGAGCATATCAACTATACTAAGCTTTACAAATGGATCTAAAACACACTAAACTATGAATACCTAAGTCTTCTTGACGATCTTCATCTTCAAGGCGACTCGATCCACAAACACCGTGATCCATGAGCTAGGCAAGGTATGATCTTGATGCTTTGGCCCTGGAATCACCATGAAAAGCTTCTAAACACCTTGTTGAAGCTAATCACCAACTAATATCTTAGTTAATGATCTGAAACTTAAACAACGCAAGATTATTAGTAAACATAACTACATGAGTTAATCATCATCAAAACTAGGGTGGAAGGCCTTTGGGCCAACACTCTTCTTTTCCCACTTGCAGTTGCTACAGTTAAATTTGTGGTCATGTAAATCTCACTTTTACACTCATATTTTCCCACTTGCAGTTGCTACAGTTAATTTTGTGGTCATGTAACTCTCACTTGTAGTACACTTACAGTTCAAAACAGTTACTGGATAATCAATATATAATTTAATATTATTAAATACTTAATATTTTAAATAGTGTTCAATTTCTTATTTAATTATTAAATTATTTTATATTTTTAATATTTAATTTTTTATTGTTTTTAATATTGTTTTAATATTTAATATTTACTATTTTAATTTAATATTTTTATTTAATATTTTATTTAATACTTTATTATTTTATTAATACTTATTCCATTTTTTATTATTTTATTTAGAGTTAATATTTTATTAATATAAACAATATTATACTTTACTATATATTTAATTATTTATTTTTTAATATATAATTAAATATTATTAAATATTTAACATTTTAATAGTCT
Organism: Agave tequilana; assembly: GCA_038442645.1. Classification (NCBI taxonomy): domain Eukaryota; kingdom Viridiplantae; phylum Streptophyta; class Magnoliopsida; order Asparagales; family Asparagaceae; genus Agave; species Agave tequilana. Next base: position 124,217 of record JAVJIF010031676.1, read on the forward strand.
TCAATTTCTTATTTAATTATTTAATTATTTTATATTTTTAATCTTTAACTTTTTTATTGTTTTAATATTTAATATTTTACTATTTTAATTTAATATTTTATTATTTTATTAATACTTATTTCATTTTTTATTATTTTATTTAGAGTTAATATTTTATTAATATAACAGTATTATAGTTTAATATAAAATTACTATATATTTAATTATTTATTTTTAATATAAAAAATTACTTTATTAATATCAGAATATATTTTATTATTATATTAATATTTTATTATGTTAATATTGTAATAATAATTCAGTATAATAATACTATAATGATAATTTATTATTAATTATAATTATATTTTACTTTATTAATTTTTATATTTCTATAATATTACAATAATATTATAATAAAATTTATATTATAATAATTTTCAAGTATATTATAATAATTTTCAAGTATTTTTAATATTATAATATTATAACTATATTTTATTATTGTTGTAACATTTTTTAATATTTATATTTTATTAGTATTCTTAAAATTTTATAACGTTCTTTAGATTTTCTTAAAATTTTATATTATTTATTTAGTTAATATTTTAGTAATATTTTACTATTTATACTAATATTTTATTAATATTATTGTTATAAATAAAATATTAAGATTATTAATTTTTTATCTCAAATTTATTAATACAATTTAATTTGCAATAGTATATTTAATTTAATAGTATTTATAATATTTAAATCACTGCTACAGTTAATTTTGTGGTCAACTTTTCCGCTTACACTTTTACATTACCAACCAAACACCGTAAAAACACAATATACTTTACCATTTACACTTTCACTTTATCAACCAAACACCGTAAAACACAATATACTTTTCCATTTGCACTTCACTTTATCAACCAAACACCGTAAAACACAATATATTTTCTCTGCTACAGTTCATTTTTTCATTCTCATTTTACGAATTACGACTTGCGACGTTTTGCAACGAAACAAGCAGGCCCTAAATCAAGAATCATAATTTCTGCATTAATTAAATACCGAAAAGGTTAGTTCTCAACTGAAAATCTAAATAAAAAAAAAATTGAATATAGGTCATGATGATCATCAACTTCTATTGTTCTCCCTCTCTGGGTTCTACGCGTGGAATAATACTTTTCATATCTATTTAGCTTTTTAGTGGCCTCTATACTCATTTTGTGGCACATGGATCACATTTCTTGTGAATGGCCTATTTGTATCTCTACAAAATCTCGCAAATCGTAAGTCGTAAAACTTCTTTTCTATTTTTCGCTGTTTGTTTCACAGAAAAATAAGTTACAAAATGTAACTAAAATTTTCCCACTTGCAGTTGCTACTGTTAAATTTGTGGTCATGTAAATCTCACTTTTACACTCACATTTTCTCTCTTGTAATTGTTACAATTAATTTTTTGGTCATGTAAATCCCACTTGTAATACACTTGCAATTCAAAGCAGTTACTTCATAATCAATATATAATTAATATTATTAAATATTTAATATTTTTAATAGTGTTCATTTTTTATTTAATTATTTAATTATTTTATATTTTTAATCTTTAGTTTTTATTATTTTTAATATTGTTTAATATTTAATATTTTACTAATGTAATTTAATATTTTTATTTAAAATTGTTATTTAATACTTTATTATTTTTTTAACACTTAAACCAATTTTTTATTTTTTATTTAGAGTTAATATTTTATTAATATAACATTATTATAATTTAATGTAAAATTACTATATATTTAATTATATATTTTTTAATATAAATAATTACTTTAATAATATTAAAATATACTTTATTATTATATTAATATTTTATTATGTTAATACTGTAATAATAATTCAATAATAATATTATAATAATAATTATTATTAAATTATATTTATATTTTACTTTATTAATTTTATTTTTTATAATATTATAATTAATTTTAATATTATAATAATTTTCAAGTATTTTTTAATATTATAATATTATAACTATATTTTATTATTTTTCTTAAATTTTTTATATTTATTTTTTATTAGTATTCTTAAAATTTTATTAATGTTCTTTATATTTCTTTAAAATTTTATAATATTTATTTAGTTAATATTTTATTAATATTTTACTAATTATACTAATATTTTATTAATATTATTGTTATAAATAAAATATTAAGATTATTAATATTTTATCTCAAATTTATTAATATTAATTTGCAATAGTAAATTTAATTTAATAGTATTTATAATATTTAAATCACTGCTACAGTTAATTTTGTGGTCAATTTTTTCACTTACACTTTTACGCTACCAATCAAACACCGTAAACCACAATATACTTTTCCATTTAACTTTCACTTTACTAACCAAACACCGTAAAATATAATATATTTTCTCATTTATACTTTCACTTTATCAATCAAATACCGTAAGACACAATATATTTTCTTTGCTATAGTTCACATTTCTCATTCTCATTATACGACTTACGATTTATGACGTTTTGCGGCGAAACAAACAGGCTCCTAACACTTGAGAATAACAATTAATCACAAGGATCACTCAAATCCATCCACAAGAACTACAAGGGCAAGCACTCCCTCATGCCTGTTTGGTTGTTGTAACTGGCCGTAATTCGTAGTTGTAATTGGTAAAGTCTTTTACAATTGTAAATGAGTTACATGTATGTAAATTTTACGGTGTTTGGTTGGTAATATAAAATTGTAAAGTGGGAAAGTGTATTGTACTTTACGGTGTTTGGTTGTCGTAATGTATAAGTCGTAAGTGAAAAAGTTGACCACAAAATTAACTATTTTACAATTTTAAAAGTTTTAATACTGCAAATAAATATTAAAAAAGTTAATATTAAAATTTTTTAATATTAATATAAAAAAATATTACAAATTTGTACGACCACAAAATTAACTGTAACTGGGCTGTAAGTGAGTGGTAACTGGGTTGCAAGTGAGTGTTAGTTGAGTTACGTAAGTCTTTTACGAATTACGGTCCAAACAAACGCCGTAGTTGTAACTGGGTAGTAAGTCATTTACGAATTACGGAGTTTTACGCGAAACAAACGGCCTCTCAAAGTAATCCCAACGGAATACAGGATGAACAACTCAAGCTCCTATCACCTATTCAAAGGAATTCATATGTTTGCAATATAGCCTATAGGGAAATAATGAACTAAAATAAAGATCACAAACTAAAACAATGAAGCCAGAAAAATAAAAATAAAATAAAATTTAAAAAAAAGCTGGAAAAGTTTAATGGCACAGAACATTTTCGGGCCTCCACACACTTTCTCACCAAATTCGAACTGTGAAAAACTCTTATCGTCATTTTCAAATTATAGTCACAATAGTGATTTTAAGTTACAGTTTGAAAGTTATGATTTTGAAAGCCAGTCTCAAAATGTTATTTCCTTTTCTTGCAACATTTAAACTTGTTTTGATCCAAACACTGCAAAAACTCTTCCAAAACTTGAACTACATCACATAAGAATTACATTCCAACTCTGTTGTAGACCACAACTTAACACTAATTTGTAATATGACATATTGGGTGGATTCAAATTGGTGAAGGCATAAATAATATGATCTGAGATTTATTCTGAATATAAAATTTAACCTAAATAGTAATTTGTCTGTTTAGCTGCTGCAAGTGACCGTAAGTCATGTGTGGTAAACTCTTTTACAGTTGTAATTGAATTTTATGCAAATAAATTTTACGATGTTTGATTGGTAATGTGAAATTTTAAGTGAGAAAATATATTGTGTTTATACTGTTTGGTTCGTAATATGTAAGTCGTAAGTAGAAAAGTTGATCACGAAAATAATTGTTCGGCGATTTAAATATATTAAATACTAAAAATATAAAAAATATATAATATTTAAAAATGAAAATATTAAAAATATTAAAAATTTAAAATCAATAATAAAAATACTAAAATATTAATATTACAAAATTATAATAATATTAGATTATTAAAATATTAATAGTGATCTAATATTAATTATTAAAAATATTAAATATTGCAATCTATTACTAAATATTATTAAATTCAATAATTAAAAATATTAAATTTGAAAATTAAAATTTTAATTTAATAATAAACATTTATTAATTTTGTAAATCACCTAGAGAGGGGGTGAATAGGTGATGAGCTAATCTAATGGTCAAATAATGCGGAATTAAAACTTCTTAAACTAAACACCACGTATAACACAAGAGTGTACCCGGATTCCCGTGAAGGACGCTGGACTAACTCCTCAAGATTCCTCTAAATAAGAGTTGAGGTACCGTGTTGGCTCTCTTGGTTGAATATAAGTGTTAGCAAACAATCCCCAAGCATATAACAATTAAGCACACAATATATCAAGCATATAAAGATAATGACAATATGAGCATGCAAGATATAAAGACAAGTAAAAGATAAAGAGAGCAATCGCAAATACGGGAGATTTGTTTCGAGGTTCGAGCACACTTGCTCTACGTCCCCGCCTTCAACACTATGAAGGATTTTCACTAAAATCGATCCCACCGGATCACTTGGTGCCGCAACACCTACAAGCTCTTTGGACTCTCTAGTCCTTCTATTGTTCCCGCAAGAACACACCGCAAGCTCACTAACTCGCCGAGGCCGCACCTCAAACACCAAGTTCACACACGAACTCGAAACACCGCGAACCCGCAAGTCCGCCTCCTCAAAGTACAAAGTAGAACTTTGGTGATCACAATATTTTGATTACCTAAAATCCTCTCACAACAAAGATCCCTATAGGTAGATATAGCAATGGATAGCTCAAGTGTTATGTGAGAAAACTAGGATTGAAAAGGTGGAGGAAAACACAAGAAAATCACTTTTAAAATACTCTTGATAAACTCCCATTTTGATTGGAAATATTTGCTCTCAAAACAAGTGGAGAAAACTCTTAAAAGATGTAGGAAAAACTGGTGCAAAACCACTTGAAAATCTTAGAAAAAACTGGCCTCAAATGGGGTATTTATAACCCCCAAAAGAATTCTGTCCGTTGGCAGCTGACTAGCCAATACTGGCCTTCCGGTCGACCGACCGGTCGACCGGCCAACGGTTAAAAAAACTGACCGTTGTGCCTTCCGGTCGACCGCCCGGTCGACCGGGCCCTGAACCAGAGAGCAAAGGCTCTCTGGCCGGTCGACCGCCCGGTCGACCGGGCAACCCGAGAGTGGGTTACCTTCAGTCGGTCGACCAGCCAACTGACATGGCCTGTGCACGTTCTTATGCACGTCCGGTCGACCGGCTCCTGGTCCGGTCGACCGCCAGAGCCTGCAGGAGCCGATCGACCGCCAGAGCCTGGCAGGCTAATTTCTGGATTTAAAACTTAGGTTTTTGACTCAAATAAAATCCCAAAAATTCACAGAAAATCTACAAAAATAGGTTCAATATTATACTTTGATAAACAAACATGTTTGAGTAAAATCAAGACATGTTACAAACAATTTGAACTATTTTTGTAACTTATAAATTTTGGTTAAAAACAAAAACTGTATTTTTCCAAAATGGATTTTTCAAAAACTTCTCCAAATACAAAAACAAGATATTTTAAACTCTTTTAAAGCATAGAGTGTATGGATATGATCCACTACACAAACATGGTGAAATATTTATGTTTTTGACATTAAGCACTAAACATGATTTTGGTGAAAGACATGTATATTTTGAATACCATAAATCAAACTGGTATTTCCAAAATGAAAACTCTTTTGTATTTTTTCAAAATAGAAATTCTTTTATGAAAACTTGTCTAAATCAAGAGTGTGTGTGTGTGTAAGATATACTTGAGCAATCCACCAACTATTCTATCCTTTACATTTTATCTAAAAATAAAATCTTATAAAAACAAATCTAGACACAAGTCTTGATCTTGAAGTCTTCACTTGAAGTTTTCTCCTCTTCTTGACTTGGTCCAAACTTGATCTAAAGAGGTAGACTCCTCTTGAGTACTTAATGTGATCTTGATGCACAAGCTCTTGAATCAAACCGTGCTAGCTCCAAAACTTGACTTTAAATCCTTTGATGAAACTACACACCTACTAAGATCTGATCACAAATCTGATACTAAATAAATACAAGATCATTAATACTATAACTACATGAGTTGATCATCATCAAAATTAGAGTGATGGGCCTTTGGGCCAACAAATTTCATATTAAATATTACTAATCTAGTAATAAAAATTATTAAAATAATTAATAAAAAATAATCTAATAATTTAAAAAATAATTTAATAAAAAATATTAATCTAATTATAGTTAATTGTCTGCAATACAGATTTACATGATCATTTGTGCTGCAAGTGGATTGTAAGTGAGATTTGCGTGACCATAAAATTAACTGTTTAACTTACAAGTGGGTTGCAAGTGCATTTTACGACTTATGACTCCAAATAAACCCCGTAAATGATTTTGCTGCAATTGCATTTTATCACTTACGGGCCAATTACGGGAAACAAACACGCCCTTAGTTTGTATTTAACCTAAGAGAGATTAGTTGTTATATAATGACTCAACTGTTACGGATTCGGTTCATGTGTGGAGACACACATATTATAAGAGGGTCAATCCGCGTTGACACGTAAATAAGATGTTAGGTTTCAAGGGAAAAAAGTTGTAAAGCCTTTAGACCTTTATAATATTATAAGAGGGCTAATTTCACGTGTCAACGTTAATCTGATCCTCTTATAATATGTGCGTGACTTACACCCATGGACCGAACCCAACTGTCACATGCATGCAAAAGGTCCATAAGTGCTTCCTTCTTGCAAAAATTAAGCAAAGCCCTAGCTAGTGAAGATTCCAAAGACCCATGGACACTTGATCGATCATTTGGAAAACAAAAACGAACAAGAGACTAACAACTAACACATGCATGCTACCTTAATATGGATTTAGGGGTTTGTTATTTGTTCTGAAAAGTTAGTGGAAAACTCAATTTTTGTTCATGAGATTGTGGACACCACACTTTTTCTTTCCCCTACGTCTTTTTATTTGCTGAGGGGGAAAACTCTGCCTCCACCTCAGCTTTTTACATGAACAATACAATGTCAGATTTCAGACCATTTTGGTCTGTAATTGCTCGGAATTTGACATGTGGGGGGACGCAATGCATTTTCATCATTCTGTTTTACAGCAGCCAAACAGCCCCTTATAAGCTAGCTATGTAGCGTAATTAGTACTCAAACGAATCACTAGTCACAATGGAGAAGCTAATCATTTAGATGCTATTGTTATTACTGCTACTGTTGTTCATGCAACAACGAGGGGGACTCTCTCATATTCAAGTGGGAAAAGGAAACAAAAATGACAATAATTCAAGAGAAAATAATGGCCTAGCCTAACCCCCACTCATTGATTCTGACATTATTATATGAAGAAGAATATATATATATATTTTTTTTGATATATAAGTTTGTTAAATGCCCACTGAAGATCCACTCTTAGCTAGCCAATGAGCAAAGACAGGAGGAAGAGTGGAAGACCAACTCACTGACTTTGCACCAAACTCTCTTTTCTCCATTCTTTTCTCTCTCTGTTTTTTTTCCTGTTATTGGTTGATGTTGTTGTTGTTGTAGTGTGTAGATTGATGCTCACCTCTCAACAGCTTTGAATGACTGTGTATCTAAGCCACCCCACACTTGGGGGACTCACAAACGAGGAAGAAGAGCAAGTGGACGAGAAAGATTTGAAAAGAATCAGTTTCAAGCTTATTAGAAACCTACACCTCCATCCCCTCAGCTACAACAACCTTAGCCAAGCTCCTGACTACAAACAGAAGCATAGCATGCTCAGGAGGAATGGGGACATCATGCACATGCTGAGAGTTGAAAGAACTATTAATCAACAATAATAAAGGTTGATTATTTTATTTTTTAAAAATTATTTATCCTTTGTAAATCAAAAATATTGTTCAAATTTTATAATTTTATATTAATTTTTCTGATGAGTTTTGTTGAGAATTGTGGAAACAAACTGTCTCACATTGGCTAGACATGTGAATGATCTAGGGTATATAAAAATTAGTGCTACTCTGCGGGACTGTTTGGTTAGGGGTGGAAGTAAGGAAGTGAGAAAGTAATAATAGTTCCCTTTGGAACTTGAGAATTGATTAGTGAGTTTTTCAATGTTCGGAGGTTGCTGGGAAGTATGACTTGAAAAATATTATGTCTTTTCTGGTGTTTGGAGGGTAATGTGAAATGAAAGTGAAAAAGTTGACCATAAAATTGACCACAAAATAATATTAAAATAAAAATTAAATTGTAATTGGAATTGGAATGCAAGTGAGATTTACATAATCACAAAATTAACTGTTTTGAGTTACAACTTATTATAAATAAAATTTACATCACCACAAAATTAACGGTAGCACCCTGGAAGTGAGGAAGTGATTGCGTAAAAGGGAAAAGAGAGAAAAAAAAGGGGTTTTCTCATTTTTCTTTTCCGGTGTTTGGATAGATAGAAAAGTGAGCAATTATGCTTTCTCATTTCCTTACTTCCGCCCACTTCCTTGTAACTAAACACGCTCTACATAGAAACTAGTTTTTTGAGATGATGTTCCAACTCCTTGCAAGTGTTGTCAGAGTCACGCCCCAAACTTAGCATAAGAATTTAGGCTACTCCACCTAGAAAGCTAGTCTTTCCTTACAAGTTTCACGTTTAAATCTTTTGAATATAAATATACCACTAATGCTTTTAGAAAAATAGACACACTTTCCTTTCGATGTCATTATAACACCAACCCCACTCCCATCTCTAATTAATATGTCAATGCACATGTCTTGCCAACCACCCTCCTCAAACTATTGTTTTTGTGAGCATACCTCTGCCACTTTGCATTGTTTATAGCTCATCAAATCATGGTGGTTGGATTACTGAGATGATTCTAGTTACTAATAACCAATTAATATACATGAACACATGATTAATTTCTATGCTTAGAAAGAGAAGACAAAGAAGAGACAATGATGGTGTCGTTAAGGGAGCAAGTGACTACGTATCTGTGATTTGTTTGTCCTTCTTGTTTGGAAATAATTGGCACTTTACTTGGCCTTAATACGTATCAGTTCCATTAAAAAGATAATAATGAAACCAGTAGACATCCATCGGCCATTAAGATGCATTATTCTCCTCACGAAATGATTAATATTCATGTTCAGCCAAGTTCACCAGGTGTGTGTTGTGTGTAATATATAGAGATAGACTCGCGTCCTTCCAAAAGAATTTGAACCCAAATATTTTCACCTCAAATACAATCCTCTGACATTCGAATACAACATCCACTATGTTGAAGTTGATCTATATTATTTCAAATATTTATAAACCAAAAATGAAGTGTTTTGAATAACTTTTTGCCCATCCATTAAGCGACGCAAAATGAACGGCCGAAAGTAGTGAGTCGGTTAGATCTATGTCTTTAAACACAAAATTCTCGATCGGGCTATTTGATTATAATCTAAACATTTAAAAACACCTAAAAAATTAATTTTTTTGTTAGGTTTCAAATGTTCTACAATGTTAAACTAAATAGCTCACTATTTAGGCCGTCCGTTTTTCCCTACTTGATGCGTAGACAAAAGTGTTCAAAACACTTGATTTTTGATTTATAGATACTTGAGATAATATAGATCAACTTCAACGGAGTGGATCTTGTATTCGAATTTTAGATGTTTGCATTTGAATGAGAAGGATTTCACCTCAAATCTTTTTAGAAGGACACAAGTGTGTGTGTCTATATATATATATATATATATATATATATATATATATATATATATATATATATATATATATATATATATATATAGTGAGTTGATCCCCTAAGAACGGTTCTCACGAATTCATGTGAGAACTTTCACGTGGGCCGTCGGATCTGAAAGAGATCTAGTTTTATTTGATTTGATCTATCAGATCCGACGACCCACGTGAAAGTTCTCATAGAAATCCGTGAGAACCGTTCTTAGAGGATCAGCTCCATATATATATATATATATATATATATATATATATATATATATATATTAAAAAATTACTGCACATCGGAATTCAACTGGTGATTACTGAAGAGCAAACTCAAATTCTCATCAGTATGTACAGTGATCGAAATTAAATATATTATAAATATAACACTACCGGGAGGGAGTCGAAATGATAACATGTACGAGCTCTTAACAACACAGGGTAAGTTATATGATTGACTCCAAGATGCCACATGATGAATGCAAAAGATGTGCAAACAGAAGCTTCTGAAAAGCTTTGTGGAAGACTAGGCCCAACTGCCAACTTTCCAACTTGGAACAAGCTTAATCTGCACTCAAGAATCCAAGAATTAATGTGTGGTGGTTGTCTCCCATTAACTGAGATGCTAATCGTTCTGGTGCCTGTATTTGTTATTCTAATAGCAGGCAAAAGGTTAGCCCTTTGGGCTTTGACATTTTTCAGGGTAGTGTAGAGGGGCGCCCTTAATTTATGATAGCTAGAAATAGATTGACAAAGTACTCTTTTTCATTGCCTTCTCTCTCTCTCTCTTAAATGATTAATTTTATTTTTCTTTCATCAACAATTATTCTAGATTCCTTTTCTTTTTAAGGTTTTTTTTTTTTTTTTTTTTTGACAAACTGCAGATAGTAGCACTCCTGTACAACGAGGGAATCTGAAAATTGTTGAAATATGTGTACTACTACAAATGTGAGAAAAAGCGACGGCACTTACAGCGTCATTTTTGTAGACAAAAGACGCTAATACGGGGCGTTGGTATTCTTGTAATTAATTGTCATTTGTTTTACATGTGAGACCCAATTTTCGCTCGGTTATAAAAATAACCAACGCTAAATGTTAAAAGTGGATCCCACCGTTTTGGACATAGTCAACAATGACTATTGACTAGATTTTCGCGTCAGATTATCTCAAAAATCGACACAAAAATATATGTTATAGCACCGATTCTGACTTTTCATGTCGATTCTTTAGACGCGACAAGTCAGCCAAACTAACGCTGACCTGTCAAAACTGACGCGACAAGTTAGTCAAAGGTTTTCTAACATAACTGATGCGAAAAGTCAACTTTTGGCGTCGGTTCTAACAGAACCGACGCGAAAAGTTAGACTTTTCGTGTCGGTTATGTTATAGATCGATATTAAAAGTCGGTTCACATACCAACCCCAACTCCCCAACCCCCCGAGTTCAATACACACACTAACCCTAACCTTTTTCTCTCCCCCCTCGTACCGCCCTGATCTCTCCCCCGAGTCCAATTCACAAATCCGAACTCCAAGAGCATGTCCCCCAGAAAACATCTGTCAGAAAGCATAACCTCATTGCTCACACCATTGCTCAAAAAATCCCCGAATTAAAGAAGAAGTTCCAGGAGGCTCCTTCAGAAAAATAAGAGATCCTCCATATGAAAGATTTTCTCTCTTCCACCTAGAATACGTCTCCAAGGAAGTCAGATCAGAACCACCCTCCTCCACGCATCTCAGGAAAATGACAAAGAGTCCACAAGAAGCCCTCCAAAGCAAGGCAACGCCCCGAGCTCTAGATGGACTCTGGCAAGACACGTGAGATAACGATGTCCAACCAGCATGGAACCTCTAAGACACGCAAGGCAGTGATGATATCTCGCCACATCCCTACGCTGCGAAGAAGAGATTTGACTTTGGAAAAGAGAGTGATTATCAGCGGAGCCCCAACGTAAATACCCAATTATCTCTTCGTATTGCTCACCGCACATAAAGAATCCCCAAGCGCGAGGCATCGACATCCAAGCAGAATGAAGCTTCCAAGACATGACTGGACGACTATGGAATTACACTAGCAACTCAGAGCTGTCCAGAACAAGTACCACTTCTGATCAGAGCTGGACCCCCATCTGTTACCCTTGGTGGCAGCACCCGGACACGACACCTAATGTGTCGTCACATGTTCATCACGACAACTAATGTATCGCATCAACCAGACTACTGCATGGCGAGAGCCCGACCACCATTTCCTCTATCTTCGTCCCCTCTCTTTCCTTCCTGATCTGATGAAGGAGAAAAAGAAGACATGAGGATTCAGCAGAATATAGAGGGGTTTGGAGTAACGATTTCTTTTGAGCAGATAGCAAAAGTAATTTCCATATAAGATTTTCACTCTATTTATAGATGGAAGAGAAGCCAAACCAATCCAATTCAAATTTTCAATCTTTGAGAGTCAGTTCATGTCCCGAGATTTCGATCAACCGACTCAGCAGAAAATCAACTGTCGTCGTCAAAATACGAAACCCTACCTCCAAGTCATCATGTCTCCTATATTCAAAGAGACAGAAGGTCTGACCCTCGAGAGATCTAATCGACCGATGCGACAGCTGATAAGCCTATTGAACAACCTACAATTAAATCCCAAAGATCCGCGTTTATGATATAGATCCTCGTCTTCTCACAAATATCAAAGACATTAAAAGGTCTCCTACCAACTCCGCTCTTCTGATTCCCCGTCCGTAGGCTCCGACAAATGAAAGAGCTGGGGGGGTTGGGTATCTGTAGTGATCAAATTCTGATCCCATCTAAGATGACGACACAAGTCCCTCACCCTCAAACTCTCCTAGGTACATCAAAGCTCACCTTTGAAGTTCATGTTGTTCCCGACTTCCTCCAGATCCTCTTCAATCCGAGGTTTCATTCGTTCCGAAGACTTTAGCGCCGAATCAAGCAGCTCCAACAATAGTTAACCCTCGATTTTCGCTGACGATTACACTACCTTATTATTGTCCACATGCATAACGTGTAACGCCACCTAGTGCAAGTAGTTATGCACAGTGGCTGATTTCCTGTGTGCAATTCTTGCAAAACAGCATCATTGATCGTGACTGTTACAACAAATCGACATATGCAAATCATGAAGTGACAAGATCTCACCTGCATCATCTATCACCATGTTAACAACTCGATCGAATATAAGTAAACTCATCCTCCAATGAAGAAGAGAATTCAATCCCTGAGATGAAAGGATCCCAATTTTGAAATAAACCTATACTCATCTTCAAAATTCTTAAAATCTTTGTAAAATGAGAATTATAGTGAAGCTCCTTCCCTTCTCTTAGATTTTTTCTGATTAAGAGTTTTCACGTAAAATTCTGTGTACCTCTTTTTGTGTTGTATTTTTTTTACGTGTACTATCCAACTGTTCTATCGCATGTGAGGACGATCGACCATCCAATGACCCGTGACGAAAAATCGAAGTTAGCAAACCAATGTCTGGTTTCTCTTCGTCCGTGACCTTCTGTGGGACCCACGTCCTATTCGTAATCTCCACTAAGGGACTCACTGTGGGCCTGTTTGGTTAAGGATGGAAGTGAAGAAGTGAAGAAGTGAGGAAGTGATAATAGTTCCTTTTGAAAATTGGGAACTGGTTAGTAAGTTTTTCGGTGTTTGGATATGGTTAGGAAGTGTCGTTTGGAAACTGTTATGTCTTTTCCGGTATTTGAATGGTAATGTGACATTGGAAGTGAAAAAATCGATTACAAAGTTGACCGCAAAATAATAAAATAAAAATTAATTAAGAAAAAAATGGACTGTAATTAGAATGTAAGTGAGATTTATATGACCAAAAAATTAACTATTTTGTACTATAACTTATTACAAATGAGATTTTTATGACCACAAAATTAACTGTAACACTCTAAAAGTTAGAAAATGGTTGTGTAAAAGAGAAAAGAAAAAAGAGAAAAGAAAATGAGTTTTCTTATTTTTCTTTTTCGGTATTTGAATAGATAAGAAATTGAGCAATTATACTTTTTCACTTCCTTACTTCCCTTTGCTTCCTTGCAAGAGGCTCGTATTGAGCATGTGACGGGTGGCTCAGCCCGAACGAAACTGCTGCATCAAAAGTGGCGCTGTGGGGTCTCAACGCCTCCCTCGGATCCAGTTTGCCCAGCTGGCTCCGACGCGTACCCACCACTTTATAACCGCGTACCTTGCGGGCCAGGCATATAAGCTTCGCTCGCCAATTAAAGCCTGCCACGTAGGATGCACCCAGAAAATTGAACCCCGCTGAAGAGAGAAAGCTCAATTATGTGCGTGTGAGATTAGGCCTTTGGTTGGGAAATTATTGGGCGACGAGCTTGACCAGCCTGTCGGAGAGTGGGACCCATTCTCACTTCTATGCGAGCGACCGTAAACAAACACGCATCTCTGACTGTTGACGATGAAACGGACCGCAGATTGTAGAGGTCGCATGGTTATATTACCGTACGGGATTCTACGGGAGATATTTTTCACGCCACATAATGCTCGTCTCTGCCTGGTTCATCGCAAGCTGGCCGCGTCCGGACCCTGACACGGTCTCGATCCATTTCAAAATCCCGCGCTAATCCAACACACGGAGGACTTCTTTGACTTTCAACGACAAGTAATTTGTATTTTTTTTTTCTCTCAGCCGATGAGGTTAAAAATAGAATATTGACTCAACACGAGGACCCGTCCGTAATTTTGCTTGGATTCTTAACCAAGCCGAGGGTAATTAGGGATGGCCAGCGGGGGCGGGTCGACCCGTTTCGACCCGCCCCGCCCCGCCCTGTGCGACCCGTTTGAGTCGCACAGGGCGGGTTGCGGGTCGACCCGGACCAGCCCCGTTTAGGAGCGGGTCAACCCGAGTTGACCCGTCCGGTGACGAATCACGGGACGAATCGGGTCGGGGAAAATTTTCCCCGACCCCTCTTCTTTCTTTATTTTTTTTTTAAGTCCTATATTATTATATATGTAAGACGGGAAAATTAGTTTCGGACCCCTATTTTATTTTTTATTTTTTTAAACCTTCAAAAAGTTAAAAAATTACCTATCATGAAAATTTTGAAATTTTTAAAAATAAAATAATAATAAAAGGCGAGACGGGTCTAACCCGTCTCGGCGAATCCGGGTAACGAATCGGGTCAGAGACTCGATTCTTGATTCGTCTCGTTTGGATTCGTGACGAGACGGGTCCAACCCGTCTCGTCATGAATTCGTTGGCCAGACGGGACAAATCAACCCGATTCATCCCGTTGGCCACCCCTAGGTAATATCGACATTGAAACTAGGGGGTTCTTCGGGCATTCGGTGTAACGTTCGAAACTTCGAATCTCCACATTCTTTAATTTAATTAAATTAAAAAGCCCCCCCGTATTTAAAAATTAATTAAGAAATTAATAATTTAATCCGCTCACCAAATCCTCTCCCATTTTCGTGTTTCCCGCCGCCTCCGACCGTGTCAGCAGGCGTTTATTAAACCCCCCCACCCACAGAGAGGTGACTCCTATTTTCTCTCTCCTCTGTGATTGGGTTCGGGAACTAGAGAGAGAAACTCTTCTCTGTCTCTCTCTCAAGAACTAGAGAGAGAAAGCGTGGGAAAGCCTCCGTTAATGGCGAAATCGAAGCCGAAACATCTCTCCTACATCTCCGTCCCCTCCCCAATCATCCCCCTTCACAGCTTCCTCGTCTCCCCTAAGAAGTCGTCGCGGTCCGCTCACCGCCTCTTAAAATCACCGAGGCTCTACCTTTCCCTCCTCTTTCTGTTCATCCTCGTCGGGTTCTTGGTCATTGGGTTCAAGCTCGACCCGATTCGCTTCTCTCCGGTCCCCTGCTCCACCTCTGAGCCCGCGGTCGCGACCTCTGAGGCGGTAGCGTTACCGATCGGTGAGTATGTTGAGCAAGGAGAGGTGAAAGGGGAGTTCTGGAGGCAGCCGGAGGGGCACGGTTACCGCCCGTGCTTGGATTTCAGTCCGGAGTATGGGAGGACGAGCAAGGTGGTGATGAAGGATCGAAGGAAGTACTTGATGGTGGTTGTATCGGGCGGGATGAATCAGCAGCGGAATCAGATTGTTGATGCGGTGGTGATCGCCAGGATTTTGGGGGCGGCGCTGGTGGTGCCGATCCTGCAAGTGAATGTGATTGGGGAGATGAAAGGTACTGATTATTACTCGATAATTGCCAATGGGAGATAAAAATGATCGCTTTTCTTGGATTCTTTTTCAAAAACGGAAAATTTTGATTTTTTGCTAGATATTTGGAGAGTTTTGAACTAGTTTCATTATAGCGACTTCATTTGGATTTGATTTTGCTAAAAACAGAAGGTCTTGATAAAAAGAAAGAATTTTGGAAGCTTATTTACAAGTTATTTTCTTGCCCCTAAAAATGGAAGTTCTTAAATGTTGATGATGTAGGTAACATGAAGCTAAGCTTATTTCATTGTGAGTTTTGGATTCGCTTGCTAATTGATGCTGTGTTTTGGGGTCTAAAACAGGAAAAGAAAGAAAAAGAATATTGTGTCTCTCTAGTTTCAACATGGATTCACAAGTGTTATCTAATCAGAATTTTCCTTTGAGAGAATGCTTAATTTCTGTGGGTTTCTCCATAATGTCTGAAACTTTGATTTGTCTTCTAGGTATAAAACTTTATCTTTTAAGCATGTTGATTGATATCAATTTCAATTTTGCTTTACGTTAATTTTTAAACCAATTTGCAAATTTTAATCCGCAAATTTATTATTATTACTAAAATCTAATATATTTTCCTTGTATACTTTGGCAGTGAGTTTTCTGATATATTTGACTTGGAACATTTCAAAAGAGTGCTTGCCCATGATGTTAGAGTGGTAAATTCTCTGCCTTCGACCCATCTGATGTCAAGGCCTGTGGAGGAGAAAAGGACACCTCTCCATGTATCTCCCGCTGGATTCGAACTCGGTATTTGAAGCGGGTAAGTCTTTTTACCATTATTTGAATAAAAATTTCTGACATTTGATGTTGCTAGTTCTTGAACCATTTTGGAATTCTATCACCAAAAATCAACAATGTTTAAAGAATTGAAAAAACACATAGCTGATGAACCAAAATCTGTCACCTCCAAAATGCTGAAGCAACTGCTGAAGATTTTCTGATATCTTAGTGTTTGGTCTCCTCATACGCCAACTGGCATATTAGGTTTTGTTGTTTTTGAAGAACACACAATTTTATTTGAAGAACTCAAAAATAAAAGTATCTTTATTCAAACTTTTTCTCAACTACAAAATTCTCTCACTTTTTTTTCCTTTGTTACGAAATATTCATTATGCCTCTTCTTTTATAGGGAAAACAAAACAAATCCAAATAAAATCAAAGACCTATTCCAAATCTAATACTTATTTATTAAAAAAAATAAGAAATTTCTAAACTAATCTTAATACAATTATGAGTCTTAAGAGTAAATTCTAGAAACTCCAAAAAATTTAAACCAAATCAAAATTTGACTTTCCTATTTTCACGAGGATTTGAATTACAATTTCCAAGAGCCTCTCTTAATTCATATCCTTCATAACACTCGTCGTCTTTAATTTTAAGTAGCAATTAAACTTATCTTAATTTTCTTAGAGTATTTGAGATTTTTCTTCAAACTTTCTACTTTTGTATCTCCTTTTATAATAACCACAAGTATTTTACATCTTCCTCCAAATCCTTGTTTCTATTGTTGGACTCTATCTCGATTTTTTCTTAATTGTGATCGTGGTGCTCCTCTTGTCTTTTGACTTAATGGTGTTGACTCCTTACTTTGATGATCTTGTCTTTAATTTAATGATGTCTTGTTGTTTGCTTGCACTTTGATGATGTCTTGTTGTTTTGCTTGCACTTTGACTTTCTTATTTTCATAAGGGTTTGAGTTATAATTTCCAACAGTTTTATATTAGGGCGCGTTTGGTTGCGAGTGTTTTTGGTTAGAAAAGCCTACAACTGTAGGAGCCCGCTTTTTTTTTTCCCAATTCATGTTTGTATCACAAATTGAAGGGGACTGAGAAAAGGAGGCGGGGCCTGCGAATAGTGCACGTGGGCCCACAAAATTCTCTCTAAATGATTTTCCAGCAAAATGAGCGAAAAAACACTGAGAATTCTGACACTGACGGGCACCGCGGTATGAAATTTGCGTGAAACCTGCCAGTGTGGGGCCCACTACCTTTTTTGATTTTCTGTGGTTGGGACAAACAGGCCCTTAGGTCGATGTCTGACCATACCTATCTCAACCTAAAGTGTGGCAGCCAGGCTGTGTATTGGCTGCCGTGTAGGTGGTCTTGAGATCAGGTCAACTTATCTTCTGAGCTGTTTGGTTGCAAGAAATTGGAGTTGTGCTGTTGCGTGAACAATTTTAACACAAAGACCTTTCAGTGACAATTGCAGTCTGGGAATCTAAATATCTATTAAAGATATTAGTTCTTGGGCTTCTTCAGCCGGAAATAATCCAAATCGTCTTATTTGTATAATTCCTGACCGGATCTTAGAAGGGGGAAAAAAAGAGAAGGAAAAAGGATTAATATCATCAATGACATTATGCGTAATTTCTAGGGAGCAGTTTTACTATGGTCGTAATGCTGAAAAGCAAAAGGTGAACTCTTGCCCAAATTACCATGTACGGGTTGTTTTGAAGGAATGTGAAACCATTGAACAGAGATCATTAGGACCGAAACATTGTTTAGAAATAGGCAATACAGTGGGAAAGCTTTTCACTTAAATCTCAACTTGAGTCCCTCGTTTGAAATTCTAAACTCCTTTTCTGTTCTGATTTGCAGCTTAACAAGGAAGGGGTTCTACTTCTCCGTGGTTTGGACTCCAGACTCTCAAAGGATCTACCTCTGGACCTTCAAAAGCTCAGATGCAAGGTAAACTCAGTCTCTTCCACCTCCAAATCCTTGCCGAACCACTTTCTCAACCAGAACTGCTTCAAGTTGCCCTTCTGACTCATAATTCTTAATGATATCTTGTAGGTTGCATTCCAAGCTTTGAAGTTTGCAGCCCCCATACAGGAGTTGGGCGACAAGCTTGCAGCAAGGATGCGAAGCAAGGGCCCTTACCTTGCACTTCATTTACGAATGGAGAAGGATGTTTGGGTGAGAACTGGTTGTCTTCCTGGACTGAGCCACGAGCACGATGAAATCATTCACGAAGAGAGGAAGCTCAGACCAGAGCTCCTCACTGCAAGATCCAACATGACTTACCATGAGCGCAAGCTTGCTGGTCTCTGCGCATTAAACGCAGTAGAAGTCACTAGGTATTCACTTAACTCCTCCCTATTCAATGAAAATTAAGACAGTTTGTTCTTCTCGTTGATTGCCTACTCTAATGTTCAATGTCATGTTCAGGCTGCTAAAAGCTCTCGAAGCCCCAAAAGACACAAGGATATACTGGGCTGGTGGAGAACCATTTGGTGGTCCGGCTGCCCTTCTGCCACTAAGCAAAGAGTTCTCCAACTTCTACAACAAAGAGAATCTGTCATTGCCAGGCGAACTGGAGCCATTTACGAACAAGGCTTCTTCTCTTGCTGCAATTGATTACATAGTCTCTGAGAAGAGCGACGTCTTTATGCCTTCTCATGGGGGGAACATGGGTCATATGATTCAAGGTCACCGGGCATTTGGGGGCCATAAAAAGTTCATAACCCCTAACAAGAGGCAGATGCTCCCGTACTTTCTTGATGACTCTCTTCCAGAATCTGAGTTCAATAGAATTGTGAAGGAGTTGCACCAGGGCTCTCTTGGGCAGCCAGAGGTTAGGAAGCCTGGAAGGATGTCACGGCATATCCTGTCGCTGAATGCATGTGTAACTCTACTGACACGAGATCTGCGATGTAAAGAATTAAGTCGAAAGCAGGTGCATTCCTTTTATACCCAGAAGAGCGAAATGGAGCTCTTGCCGTATGCCAGACGGTGAGAATTCTCAATTGGCCTGAAAAAAGAATGAATGCAAGGGGCTCCTGATGGCTCGCTGGAGTTCAAAATTTTGAGCACCAAGAAAGTGTTCTGTGAATATAGAGGAACACAATTCCCGTAGGGCCAACACGATCATGCACACTGAAGGGTGGATTTGTGGCAATGTAACCAAAGATCATCTTCTTGCATGTATATTGTTGTAACTATTCTTTTCGATGTTCCTTCTTCATATAGGAGTATTCTTTTGATCAGATTCATTGTTGTGTCTGTATGATGCATCTCTCTAGGATTTAGTGTATATACTTCCTTTTGGGAGAGAGAGCATAAAATGATCGATCGGGTTTCATTTCTCTCTGTGCTGTCTTGAAGTAATTTGTTGCATTTTATTTCCCTATAATGATTCAGGAAAGGCTAATTGTGTTGTGTGTAATGTCTCTACTGCAAATGTCAAGTGCTTCTGGTAACTGGTTCTTCTTCCAGGCTTGGGGATTATGGAGACAGTTCTTCTAATCTTTTCACTGTATCAGAGTTCTGGCAATACATGTCACATAAAGCACTAAAATTCAATACCTAAGCAAATGGCAGCTCTCCCTCCTAACTCTTGAGCCCTGGCTTAGAAAATTGCTTATGCAAATTGTAAGGAACAATAGCATCCCCTGTGTCTGTTCTCCAATTTTCTTTTCGGGGCTGTTTGGATTCAAGGAAGCAGGCGGAAGTGAGAAGTAGTTTTTTTTTTCCTTTTTGGAAAATGAGAATTTGTTGGTATCTTTTCCGTGTTCGGTTGGTAGTTGGGAAGTGAAAATGAAAAAATATATTGTTTTTTTCGATATTTAGGGCATGTTTGTTTCATTGCAAAACGTCGCAAGTCGTAAGTCGTAAAATGAGAATGGAAAAAGTGAACTGTAGTAGAGAAAATATATTGTGTTTTACGGTGTTTGGTGATAAAGTGAAGTGTAAATGGAAAAGTATATTGTGTTTTACGGTGTTTGGTTGATAAAGTGAAAGTGTAAATGGTAAAGTATATTGTGTTTTACGGTGTTTGGTTGGTAATGTAAAAGTGTAAGTGGAAAAGTTGACCACAAAATTAACTGTAGCAGTGATTTAAATATTATAAATACTATTAAATTAAATCTATTATTGCAAATTAAATTGTATTAATAAATTTGAGATAAAAAATTAATAATCTTAATATTTTATTTATAACAATAATATTAATAAAATATTAGTATAAATAGTAAAATATTACTAAAATATTAACTAAATAAATAATAAAAAATTTTAAGAAAATCTAAAGAACATTAATAAAATTTTAAGAATACTAATAAAATATAAATATAAAAAATCTTACAAAAATAATAAAATATAGTTATAATATTATAATATTAAAAAACTTGAAAATTATTATAATATAAATTTTATTATAATATTATTGTAATATTATAGAAATATAAAATTAACAAAGTAAAATATAATTATAATTTATTAATAAATTATCATTATAGTATTATTATACTGAATTATTATTACAATATTAACATAATAAAATAGTAATATAATAATAAAATATATTATGATATTAATAAAGTAATTTTTTATATTAAAAAATAAATAACTAAATATATAATAAAGTATAATATTGTTATATTAATAAAATATTAACTCTAAATAAAATAATAAAAAAATGAAATAAGTATTAATAAAATAATAAAGCATAAAATAAAATATTAAATTAAAATAGTAAATATTAAATATTAAAACAATATAAAAAATAATAAAAAATTAAAGATTAAAAATATAAAATAATTAAATAATTAAATAAGAAATTGAACACTATTTAAAATATTAAATATTAATACTATTAAATTATATATTGATTATCAAGTAACTGTTTTGAATTGTAAGTGTACTACAAGTGAGAGTTACATGACCACAAAATTAACTGTAGCAACTGCAAGTGAGAAAATATGAGTGTAAAAGTGAGATTTATATGACCGCAAATTTAACTGTAGCAACTGCAAGTGGGAAAAGAAGACTTGCATTTTGCAACTTGTTTTTCAGTGAAACAAACAACGGAAAATGGAAAAGAAGTTTTACGACTTGCGTTTTGCGGCGAAACAAACACGCCCTAACGTGAAATTGAAAGTGAAAAGGTTGACTATAAAGTTGACCGTAAAATAATATTAAAATAAAAATTAATTATGAAAAAAATTGGATTGTAATTAGAATGCAAGTAGGATTTACACGACCACAAAATTAACTGTTTTGAGTACAACTTATTACAAACGAGATGCACATGATCATAAAATTAATTGTAGCACCCAAAAAGTGAGGAAATAGTTGTGTATGGTGGGGAGGGGGGGGGGGGGGGGGGGGGGGGGGGGTGTTGGTTTTTTCTCTTTTTCGGTCTTTAGATGGACAACAGGAGTCCCACTTCCTCACTTACACCCACTTCCTTGAATCCAAACACCCTCGAAGTAAACTTTACTGTGACTCCCAGATACTTACCAAATCATGCTTGATGCTTCATGTAGCATCCAAGTATTCCATCAACTGTGTTTCTTCACTAATGAAAAGCACTCAATAATACATCCTCTTTGAGCCTTGAATCAACATCGATTCCATTTGGACACATAAAAGGAGTGGGGTTTCAGGCGGTCTTGTTCTTTCAATTATTTAGACCCATTTTTTTGGATGAACTTAAAATTAAATTTTGACTGAAGCTTCATTTTGATTATGAAAGCCTGAACCAGCTTTTGCCGAGCCCAGCCTCCATTTACAGAAATAAGAAAGAGTCAGGGTTTTGGCAAGACCAAGAGATTTGTTATTTTTATCTTTCTGATGAAGTGTGTTATCTCTTGATGGTGAAATTTGGCTGGGAACATAGTTGTGTTATGTAAATGCATCAACTCAAAGCAATGTGGTTCTGTGAGTGCAAATAGAGAAAAAAAAAACTAGTTGTATGAGTCTTGAGTCTTGACATTAGGCTAGAGTCCTTGCTCTCTCATGTGTAGGACTTTTTTCTTTTTTTCTTTTGTTAAAGAGTAATATAAGGAATAGGGTTATATAATACTAATTGCATTAGAGTAGTAGGGATTTTCTATTATGTAATTGTGATTACAATATGCTCGGGCGTTACCCTCATCAATAATAATATACAATTCTTAAATTCTTCAACTGATTTAACATGGTATTAAACCTCTCCAAAAAATTTCTTTACTGATCATTATTCTCACGTTGTTCTCGAGTTCGCGCTGGGCAACGCTCATGTAGTGCACACCTAGTGCCGGGTCACTTTTTAACATTCAGTCTCTCTTCCTGTCGAGATCAACAAAGCTCCTTCCAATTTAATTTTGACTTTATTCTCCAATCACTGGCTTCCTTCTTTGGACTTGTCCGCCTCCATGCCCTCTGATTCTCCAATGACATCTTCTTCTTTGTTCGACATGGTAACTTATGTGGTTTCTGGAATCAATCTGACAACTAATCAATATCTCTGAAATATCAACAATCTAATTGGTCAGGTCGGTAAATATCAGGTCGGAGGTTTTCCGTTCAATAGAACGTTCCTTAATTAAGAACCACCTTTCAATTTTCTTCCTTGGTTAAACACCAATTAGACTGATATAAATCAGTCTCAATATACTGAATATCAGTATATCCCCTGTATAAAGAAATTAATTTACTTATACAGTACTTGGAGTGAGGTACGCTTAGAGCGAATCTCCTTAAAACAATTACGTCCCCCGCACCGGTGCTAACGGGTTACTGGACGCTGGTCTCCCAAGATACAACACTCCTTCACGGTATTTGGATAGCACTACCAAATTACCGTACGGTCGAACCGTAGTTAACCAGTACCTTCACAGGATTGTTGAAGCAGCGGGACAAAGACAAATTTTGGGAGAATATTTGCCTTTACTTTGGAGGAGCACCCACTGTAGAGGAAGAAGGAAGGTTGAAGAATATTCTTCTTCGGAAGTCCCAGATTCAGATAACAATTCTATTAAAGAATCTGTTGAATTTTCTGAGCCCTCTTTCAGAATAAATTTTTGCAGAATCTCTTTTGGAAGTCGCTTCGGAAACTGAATTTCCCACTTCTCGTTGGAAGTTACTTCAGAACTTCACTTCCTAGTTCAGAACGCAGAACTTCACTTCCAGTTCAGAACGCAGAGTGAGAGAGAGAGAGAGTTTTCGTTTGGTGTGTCTTAGAATGAGAGAACGGAGCGCTATTTATAGCGCTCTGGGAGGGGCAGATTGGTCCGAACCCATCAACAGTTGCAACGGTTCGGTCTGAACGGTTGCAACGGTTCGGTTCAACCGCCGCAACCGTCCAACCGCCCAACCGCCGCGACGGTTTACAGACAGCCGTTGGCGGGACGGTTTGGATCTGGATAGCGGAGCGGGTCCGGTGGCGGTTTGGATAGCGGAGCGGGTATGCTCGCAACCCATACCCGTGAGACCTGATTCAAAAAGAATCAGGCCGGGTAGGGAACCCGAACCCAGACCCAGACCCGGACCCGAGCCGAGCCCGGCACCGGCGTGCGCGCGCGCGCATGCGGGCATGGTTTCCTCCCAATCGCGCGCGAAAACTCCAAGTACCCAAAGAGCACGCCCTTTGTTCTCAATTTTCTCTATTTAAACACTACGAACTTTCATCTCATGGCCAATGTGGGACTAAATGCTTTTAGCTACCTTTAGTCCCATTTTGGCTTTGAATTAGGCAATCTTTAGACTTGAATATCTCATTCATTCGAAGTCGGAATTGAACATGTGAATATACCACGTTCATCCCCAATGGAAGGAGTGTTGGCCCAAGGTTACAATCACCCATGTTTAGTGTGTTTTGATGATTACTGTAATACCCCGTCCCCGGAATACGTACTTAGTTGCGTATTCAGATTTTCGGTCGTATTTTTTCGATTTGTTTCCTGTATTTATTTTTGTATTATGAATTCCTTATATGATTGTTTTATCTTGGATTTGGATTCGTGGACTCGGAGTCAGCCCTAGTCTGAACCGAAGACCCGATCCTAGTGTATTACTCGATTTAGTCTTTCCGGTATTCTGATTTGACCGAATTCTGTTTCAAATATCATTTTCCAATATTATATATTTTCTATGATTTTCTAGATTTTTTCTGGAATTAAAATGAAAGTCTTCAAAACCGGTGTCGGCCAGTTCCGTTGACCGATTCCCGGATTTTTATTTCACAATCAGCTAGGAATTTCATGATGGTCCTTTAGGCTTTATTCCTTAGAATCATATTTTCTACCTACATTCTTTTTCTGAGGATTTTATGATTTTATGAAAATTCCATCGGAGTCGGTAGGTAACTGATTCCGGAATTTTTAGTTTTAAAACTATAAAGTATTTCTTAAAACGGGTTTCACTATAATTCTTAGTTTAATATTCTTGATTTTTGGTAATTATTTCGGGTCGTTCTGAGATACTTGAATTTCGGACGATTCCGGTGTTTTCCGAAAGATTTCCGCATCCGCAACTGAATCCCGGGAATCCGCCACTTCCATTATTTTCATCTTCTTTCCCAAGAAAAACATCTTCTCATTATAATCTATTTTCCTTTCCTTTTCCTTTATTTCTTTCCTTCCTCCACAAACCAAAGCTTTTCCTATTTTCCAAAATTCCTATTTTTCCTCTCCACACACTTCCACCAACTTCCACTCACTTCCATCTCTTTTTCTCTCTCTCCCATGGCCGGCCAAGTGGCCAAGAGAGGGACACTCATCCCCTCCTCCACTTTGCAAAAAGCCCCCTCTCATCTACTCTAATTTCACCTCCTTCACAAATTCCAAATCATATATAAACATTTCTTTACAATTCCATCTCCTTTTCTTCACTTCCACAAAGAAATCCCCTTCACCAAAATCCCTCCTCCATCTCAACTCAACCACCAACTTCAAGAGCTTCATCTAGGGCATCAAGGTCTTCATCTTCAACCTCCATCTCCCAAAGCAACACCAAGATCATCCTCTCCATCTCAAGCGACAACTACTTTTAGATTGAGGCCATCATCTCCACCTTGGGATCCTTTCGGGTACATCGAGTCTCAATTAAACCATTCAAGGTGAGTATTTTTACTCACCAAGACTTGATCAATTCCTATTGTACTTGTACCTTTATACCTTGTACACATATGACATCAAAATCACATTTTTAAACCATCAAACCCAACCACCAGATTCAGTTCTGTATTCTGTATTCGACCACGATTAGTCGACTAGACCTATAGATTAGTCGACTAGAAAACCCTAGCTGAAACGTAACCTTTCTGGAGCACAGTTTTAGTCGACTTAGGTTATTTATTAGTCGACTAGAAACCTCGATTAGTCGACTACTCCCTTGACCCTAGTCGACTAACCTTTCCTGAACCAGAAACCCAAACTCTCTGTATCACAGTATTAGTCGACTTGACATGACTGTTAGTCGACTTGAGATGTCTGTTAGTCGACTACTCTTTCCACCCAGTCGACTAACTTTTCCTGGATCAGAATATCAACTCTCTGGAACCCAGTTTTAGTCGACTATACCAAACTGTTAGTCGACTAACCCCTCTATTAGTCGACTACTCTCCCACCCTAGTCGACTAACTTGGCTGTTTGTCTTAGTTGATTTCTTTCTTGAATATGAACCTTACCCTCTAGCCTTATATCATGTATTGGTATTGCTTGACTTGTCACTTGACAAACATCATCTTACCTTCTCTCTTTCTCTCTCTCCTCTTCACTCTACATAATTATATCACAGGTTATGGCGCATCCCGAGCTTCCGTGGATTTTGGATCTTTGGCATATTGGTGATTTAGGCGAGTAGTCTCGCTCTTCTCTATTTGAGTTTCCCGTTTCATCGGTCGATAAGTATTTCGCTTCTTATTTCCATATTCATGTATTGCACTACAATTGCTCATATTATGGTAGCTTCATCTTATACTTGTGCCATGCTATTGATATGCTTACTTCTTTATCATATACTATGCGTGGCAGACCCTTCGTGGTCGTTGTATTCTTGGTTTCTGATATGTTATCACTTGCCCTGCTATTATTTCAGACTTGTTAGTTGTATGCTTCCTTTTAACACATGTATATCACCTGACCATCTAGTGTGTTATCACCTGACCACCTGCCATGCTACTATTTGGCAAGACCCTTTAGTTAGGCTATGACTTGCCCTGACTACTATCAACCTCTTGCCATGACTTAACCCGACTATTATCAATCCTTTGATATGCTTGGCTGTTTACTAAATATCATCATCCTGTCATGCTATCACTTTACACCCAGCATGATATACTTGACTTGTGATTATCACCTTTACGGGAACCTTACCTTATTATCCTGTATCATGATCAGTGACTTGTTTTCCTGCTTTACATGCAGTGACCTGACTATATAGTACGTATGTACTCCTGATTCCTGATCATGTCCATTTCCTGTTATTCCCGTAAAGTGATAATTAAACTAATGAATCCTAAAAAGGACCAACTTGTATTGGGTCGGGGGAAACATGCGGATATCAATATGTGTTCGTGTTTACAGTGGCTTTTAGGAATGTTGTGCAACTACATGTTCCGGTCTGACCTGTGGGCCTCCAGGGGACCGAGGGGAGAGCTGGCTCCCTCATTACTGGTACCATCATGATAAGGGCATATAAGTCCCTCCTGTTTAGCCTTGCGGCTAGCTTCCGTTTCCATGCAACGGAACAATCCTGGACCGTGGTCCCGGGCATGCACGGGACCCACTGTAAACATAGTTCGTTGATACCCCCGCTAGTTTCTAATAACAACCTTGTTTTACTCGGATATGGATCTATGTGCGTTGGGACGCTAGTTCACATAGCTAGATATCAGGGTAAGACGAGTAATAATAAAGTGTCATAATAATCGGCTCTTTAAGTTGTAAGTAGAGGTATGTGGAATGGGACGCATACTAAAGCCTGCAACTTAAACGGCTATGAATCTGTGATGTGCCTTACCATATTTGTTGTATTGGTTTTATTCGGATTTCCTGTTTTATGATCATTATGCCATACCTGTTCATGCCTGCTCTAACCTATCTGCCTCCTGAGTATTTCCTACTTGATATTATTTCTTATATACTTCATTTGTGTTCTAACCCTCCTGTCTTCTGTACTTGACACTTGTGCTCATCCTGGCTCGCCACCTGGCATTATATCATACTCGCCTGGGGAGTTTCACTGACTCCCTGGATTCTCATGTCCAGGTTATGGAGCCCGGAGCGTGTGGATTCTCCCGTTACTGCTCAGAGTGGCGCAGCGGTAGCGTGGATCTCCAGCCGACCGTCCAGGGCCACATCCTTCCAGGCCCCCTGTGAGCCTCTCGAGTTTCCTTTTAGCAAACTCGTGAGTGCCCTTTTCTGTTTATACCTGTACTTTTCCCTTGTATACCTGTATGTGAGCTCCCTTTTGTACCATTCACATATGTATATCTTTTGTACTCTCGCATTTGCGCATATCTGTGATGTATTATTATTGTAATATTCATCACCTCTGGTGATAACTCTGTGATTGTATATATATATGTGTTGGAATGTATAATGCACCATTTGCTTCCGTACTCTGATTCTTGTCTGTACTGATGCTTAGCGTATATATGGGAGGGTAGTTCTGACCTACGTATATACGTTGCAGTGACGTCCCCGTATCGCCGGGATCGGGGCGTTACAATTACAAAACATATTAGTTATTTATACTAATAAAGTTTGTTGTTTAAGTGTGTTTCAGGGTTCTAACCAAACTAGAAGGGTTCTTCCCTAAAGAAAAGTGTTTTGGACTCAAGTCAACTCATTTTGGGCTCAAGAATCAAGTTTTGAAGATCATATGGTGAAAACCCTCTTGAAGCACTTGTAGTACTTAGAACCAATGTAAGAAATAGTGTGTTAAACTTTGAGTTTTGGAAATTTGGCTCTAGGATACACACACACACATTTTTGTATACAAGTTTTCATAGTTAAATTTTTTGTTGATTCTAAGTTTTCTCATGACTTGACAAATATACATGACTCCAAGTTTTACAAAAACATATATCATATTTAAATCATGTATATTCTTTTCATCATAATACTTAGATATCCTTTACTTCAAAATATTTTTTACTACAAAAAATTCCAGGTCTGCTGCTGTTTTTCTGTTTCAGGCAAGACCGGCCGACCGGCCCGGTCGACCGGCGCCTGTACCAGGACGTGCACGTTTGTGCACGTCTGTCGGCCGACCGCCCGGGTCGACCGACTGTAAGCAGTTGCTCTCGGGTTTTCTGGGTCGACCGCCCGGTCGACCGCCCGAAGAAAACTGTGTTTTCTCTTAGAGGACGGTCGACCGGACCGGTCGACCCGAGCCCAACGGCTCTTTGCCAGTAGAGCTGGCGGCCGACCGGCCCGGTCGACCGCCAGGCCTGCAAAAGCCCAACGGCTCTTTCCTCTTTTGTGCAATTCTGAAATCTGTCTTTTTAATCTGTTTTGGCAGACTTTTTCTGAGGTTTGGAGATCTTTTTCAGAGCAAATAAGCTTAAAATAAATTGTTTTTAACTTATTTCTCTCCCTATAAATAGAAGAGAAGAGTCTCTTGCAAAATACCAAGAAAAATCCTCAAGTTTTCATAGTTTTCAAAAAGAAAAGAAAAGTGTTTAAGCTCCTCATTTCCTACTCTTTCTTGAGCTTGTTTTCAGTTGTGTTCTCTAGCAAAAATCATCTCTACAACTGAGTTTTCTCACTACACTTCTTAGAGCCAAAAATCCCTTACTCATTCTATAAGGAAGTTGTAAAAGAGTGAGATATTGTAAAGAGTTTAGTGATCTTGTTGTGATCACTTTGGCTACTTGTTCCTTCTTCTTGTGGAGACACCTCTTCGGTAGAGGTGTTGTACTTGGTGGAGCTCGGTGCTCGGGTCTTCGTTAGACCGTTGTAATCGTCCTCGGTGGATAGTGGAAACCCTTCACGGAGGTGAAGGCGGGGAGTAGAGCGGTGGCTCGAACCTCGAAACAAACATCTTGTGTTTGCGATTGCCTTGTGTCCATTTTGCTTTAAATTTCTCTGACTCTCTATTGCTTTCAATTACTTGCTTGAGATCTAGTTTTTCTTTCCTTGTGATATTGCCTCTAGTTTGTGTTACTTGTGATATATCTTGTGTGCATTCATCATTGCATATTATTCATTCTTTGTTCGATCAATTCTCATACAACAAGGTTGCATTGCGCACCTCTAACCCATTCAAGGGGAATTGGGAGGAAGGAGTTCAGAACCTCTCACGGGGTATTCGGCTCTTAGTCTTGTTTTGAGAGATCGTTGCATCATTCATCCATCTTAATTTTAAAAAGATTGTTAGATTAGCAATTACATCTATTCACCCCCCTTCTAGGTGTTTTTCAATTGGTATCAGAGCTTGGTTACTAGGCTCTTGGCTTAACAACCTTAGAGAGATCCTAATATTGCTAATCATTTCATTCATTCTCACTTAGTAAAGATGGCCGATGGTATTAAGACACCCCCTAAGTTTGATGGACTTAACTTTCCCATATGGAAGGTTAAGATGACCATTTTCTTGCAATCTCTAGGTAGTCGAGTTGCAAAGGCCGTGACCAAACCCTTTAGTGCACCCCCGTGATGAATCCACTTGGTCCGAAATAGAGACCAAAGAATTTGATGCCAATGCTAGGGCTCACTATGCACTTCTTCAAGCCCTTAACGATGATAATATAGCTAGAGTTATTCATTGCAAGTCCGCATATGAAATTTGGACACATTTGCTAGTTACACATGAGGGGACTTCACAAGTGAAGAGGGCTAAAATAAACCTTCTTCGGTCCCAATATGAGAATTTTGCATGCAAGAAAATGAAACCATAGATGATATGGTTACAAGATTTACAAAGATCACTAATGGACTATCTTCTCTAGGTGATGCTATCGACAACGATCAAAGAGTTAGAAAGATCATCCGGCCCTTCCTCCTTCATGGGAAGTAAAAGCAACCACCTTGAAGGAACTCAATGACAAGGAGGAGATGTAGCTAATTGGTCTCATTGGGAACCTCAAAACCCATGAGATGGAGAGGAAAGTAAGGGAGGACATGGCTCCTTCCAAGAAGAAGACTATAGCCTTCAAAAGTCAATCCACACACTCCGACGAAGACGATGAAGAAGAAGATGACGAAGAGCTCTCACTTCTTGTGAAGAAGGTCCGAAGGATGTACAACAAGGCTAAATTTTAAGGAAAAAGGAGATGGCAAAGAGGCAAAGAAGAAAGAAAGATTATTTGTTTCAATTGCCAAAGGCCGGGACACATAGTGGCGGAGTGTCCGGATAAAGTAAAGCCTTCCACCTCCAAGAAGCCCTACAAGAAGAAGGCAATGAAAGCTACATGAGATTCCGAGAGCGAATCCGAGGAGGAAATCGACACCGCCAACATGTGCTTCATGGCCAATGAAAGCACAAGCAAGGTAACCCCTTCCACTTCTCCTAATGATGAACTTTTCATGGATGAATTAGGAGAAGCTTTTGTAGAATTATCACATAACTATGATTTTCTTAAGAAAAAGTATTTAAAAATGAAAAAGGAAAATGAATCTCTTAATCATCAAGTTTTTACTCTTTCTAAAGAAAAAGATGAATTACTTCCCACTCTTGTTTCCACCCAAAAAGATTTTGACAAATATAAGATTTCTTGTAAAGGCAAGTCCCCACTAATTGACTCAAATGAGATTACCATGCTTAAAGAAAGAATAGACTCATTAGGAATTGTTTTGAAAAATTGTGAGTTTGATAAGAAGAAGATAGAGGCCATGTTTCCTAAGAAACAAGCCCCTAAGAAAAATGGTTACCATGCTCATGCTCATGTTCATACCACACAACCTTTACATCGTGGCAAACCCCAAAACGTGCTCACACTTCACACACACATCATGCATTTATGTATGGAAGAGTGTTCTCATGTTCACATTGTGGGCGGAAAGGGCACTTAGCTAATTTTTGCTATGATAGATTAAGTGCATCTTGTCATAATGTTGGGTTCGAAGCACTAACTTTCAAGGACCCAAGAAAATTTGGGTACCAAAGTCAACAATTTTGTTAAATGATGTAGGTACCTTTCAAGGCCCAACGACGTAGAGGATTGTGGTATCTTGATAGTGGTTGCTCAAGGCACATGACTTGGGACATCAACAACTTTGCAACCCTATCAAGATACCATGAAGGTGGCACCGTCACCTTCGGAGATGATGCCAAGAGTAAAATCATCGGTATTGGTAATGTAAAACTCGGCACATCCCCTTAATTGAGAATGTTGTTTTAGTTGATGGCCTCAAGCATAACCTCTTGAGTGTTAGTCAACTTGTGATAAAGGTTTTGATGTAGCTTTTGATAATATAGCTTGTAAAGTAATTGATAGAATTTCTAATACTTGTGTGTTTTTCAGTTTTCGTGAAAGTAATATTTATATGATAGATATGTCTAATATGTCTTGTAATATTACTTGTTTAAAAGCCCTCGATGACGACTCTTGGTTGTGGCATAGAAGGTTAGGCCATATTTCATTTGACCATATATCTAGGTTAAACACAAAGGAAATGGTGAAAGGTATTCCTTGTTTGAGTTTTGAAAAGGACCGAGTTTGTGACGCATGTCAATTTGGGAAACAAACTAAGTCTTCTTTCAAGTCAATTAAGGATATCATGACATCACGTCCTTTGGAGTTAATCCATATGGATTTATTTGGTCCTACTCAAACCAAAGGTCTAAGTGGGAATAGATTTGCATTTGTTTTGGTTGATGACTTTTCACGGTTTACTTGGGTTTTCTTTCTTGAACACAAAAATCAAGCATTTCATATTTCCAATCTTTTAAGAAAAGAGTTGAAAAGGAAAAAGAGTCTTCAATTTTAAGAATAAGAAGTGATAGAGGAGGTGAGTTCATTAA
The DNA here is from genome assembly GCA_038442645.1 of Agave tequilana. NCBI lineage: Eukaryota > Viridiplantae > Streptophyta > Magnoliopsida > Asparagales > Asparagaceae > Agave > Agave tequilana. The sequence continues at coordinate 156,888 of JAVJIF010031676.1, forward strand.
CCTACCCTTTACCACTTTTTGTGAAGAACATGGAATTAAGCATGAATTTTCTTGTCCTAGAACTCCACAACAAAATGGAGTAGTTGAACGGAAAAATCGAACTTTACAAGAGATGGCTAGGACAATGCTAAGTGAATATGGTCTACCACATTATTTGTGGGCCGAGGCTGTAAATACATCATGCTATTTATCAAATCGTGTTTTCTTGTGTAAAAATACTTCAAAGACTTCTTTTGAAATGTACTTTTCTAGAAAACCAAATGTTTCATATTTCAAGGTTTTTGGATGCAAATGTTTTGTTTTAAATACAAAAGATAATTTAGGAAAATTGATGCTAAAGCTTATGAGGCAATTTTTGTTGGTTATTCTAATACTAGTAAAGCTTATAGAATCTTCACTAGATCATCTTTGACAATTGAGGAATATATACACGTTAAGTTTGAAGAATCTAACTTGTTGTTAAGAATGTTGTAGAAATAGATGCTTTGGATGAAGGTTTGGAGAAAGTGACCTTGGAAGATACACCAACTATAGGAGACAAGCCAAAGGATGATGAAGGAAGTGAAGCTAAAGTAGAAGAGGTTCAAGGAAATGAAAATCAAACAAATGAAGTGGAGCCTACTCAACAACTTCCAAAGGATTAGAGATACAATCCTCATCATCCCAAGGTCCTCGTCATAGGTGAAGTATCAAAAGGGGTAACCACTCGCTCTAAACTTCATGACTTTTGTGGACATTATGTATTTATTTCTCATGTTGAACCCAAGAACGTCCTCGAAGCCGAGGCCGATTCATATGGTTGCTAGCCATGCAATAGGAACTCAATCAATTTGAGCGCAACCAAGTTTGGCACCTTGTTCCTAGGCCCCACGATAGACCAACAATTAGTACTAAGTGGATCTTTAAGAACAAGTTGGATGAATCGGGTAACGTTGTTAGGAATAAAGCTAGGTTAGTTGCCCAAGGTTACACTCAAATCGAAAGTATCGATTTTGATGAAACCTTTGCACCGTAGTACGGCTTGAAGCCATACGGATGACACTAGCATTTGCCTCATATAAAGATTTTAAATTGTTTCAAATGGATGTTAAGAGTGCTTTTCTAATGGTTTTATTGAAGAGGAGGTGTATGTTGAACAACCCCCGGGTTTGTTGATCCTACACATCCGGATTTTGTGTTTAAATTAGATAAAGCTCTTTATGGTTTAAAACAAGCCCCTAGGGCTTGGTATGAAAGACTTTCTTCATTTTTGATTTCAAATGGTTTTAAGAAAGGTAAAATTGACACCACTTTGTTTACAAAACATGTAGAAAATGACATTCTTATTGTGCAAATTTATGTAGATGATATTATTTTTGGTTCTACTAATGAATCTCTTTGCCAAGCTTTTGAATCATGCATGAAGGATGAATTTGAAATGTCTATGATGGGGGAGCTCAACTATTTCCTTGGACTCCAAATCAAGCAAAGGAAGGATGAGATCTTCATCAATCAAGCCAAGTACACAAAGGAACTCATCAAGAGATTCGGACTTGAAGGCGTTAGAGTGAGCAAAACTCCCATGGCAACAACTACCAAGCTTGATAAGGATGAACAAGGTAAAAGTGTAGACATTAAACTTTATCGTAGCATGATAGGTAGTTTATTGTATTTGACGGCTAGTAGGCCGGATATCATGTTTTTCATGTCCTAAGGAGTCTCATTTAGTAGCGGTAAAACGCATTATTAAATACCTTAAGGGCACTATTGAAATGGGTTTGTGGTATCTGAAAATCGGACTATTTGATATGAAGAGTTTTTCGGATGCCGACTATGCGGGTTGTAGGGTAGAAAGGAAGAGCACAAGTGGAACATGTCAATTTTTAGGCAATTGTCTTGTATCTTGGTCTTCCAAAAAGTAAAATTCGGTAGCCCTATCAACCGCCGAGGCGGAGTATGTTGCAGCCGGAGCTTGTTGTGCACAAGTTCTTTGGATGAAACATACTCTCCTCGACTATGATTTACACTTTGATCATGTTAAAATATTTTGTGATAATACTAGTACAATTCACATGACAAAGAATGCAAATCAACATAGTAAAACTAAACACATTGACATTAGGTATCACTTTCTTAGAGATCATTATGAGAAAGGTGATATTGATATTGATTATGTTTCTACCGATTTTCAACTTGCCGATATTTTTACTAAACCATTGGATTATGCTAGATTTTCCTTTATTTGTGGTGAGTTGAATGTTTGCATTATGGATTCTTAAAGAAAAATCTCTTTTGTTTTGTTTGTTTTGTTTAACCCTTTTTGATGTATGACAAAAAGGGGGAGAAAAAGTATAAGTAAAGTATAAGTGTTGTTTGTTGTTTTGTTTGTTTATTGTGTATTTTGATGCATTTGAGATGCATTTGAGTTTTTAACAAAACTATGTGTTTTCAATGCCTTATGTATTTAGCTCTTCATTGACATTCTTGATACATAGCATTATTGAGGGGGAGCTTTCCAAGCTCTTCTTCCATTTTTGTTTAAATAACCTATATGTTTTGTCATCATCAAAAAGGGGGAGATTGTTGGCCCAAGGTTACAATCACCCGTGTTTAGTGTGTTTTGATGATTACAAAACATATTAGTTATTTGTACTAATAAAGTTTGTTGTTTAAGTGTGTTTCAGGGTTCTAACCAAACTAGAAGGGTTCTTCCCTAAAGAAAAGTGTTTTGGACTCAAGTCAACTCATTTTGGGCTCAAGAATCAAGTTTTGAAGATCATATGGTGAAAACCCTCTTGAAGCACTTGTAGTACTTAGAACCAATGTAAGAAATAGTGTGTTAAACTTTGAGTTTTGGAAATTTGGCTCTAGGATACACACACATTTTTGTATACAAGTTTTCATAGTTAAAATTTTTTGTTGATTCTAAGTTTTTCTCATGACTTGACAAATATACATGACTCCAAGTTTTACAAAAACATATATCATATTTAAATCATGTATATTCTTTTCATCATAATACTTAGATATCCTTTACTTCAAAATATTTTTTACTACAAAAAATTCCAGGTCCTGCTGCTGTTTTTCTGTTTCAGGCAAGACCGGCCGACCGGCCCGGTCGACCGGCGCCTGTACCAGGACGTGCACGTTTGTGCACGTCTGTCGGCCGACCGCCCGGGTCGACCGACTATAAGCAGTTGCTCTCGGGTTTTCTGGGTCGACCGCCCCGGTCGACCGCCCGAAGAAAACTGTGTTTTCTCTTAGAGGACGGTCGACCGGACCGGTCGACCCGAGCCCAACGGCTCTTTGCCAGCAGAGCTGGCGGCCGACCGGCCCGGTCGACCGCCAGGCCTGCAAAAGCCCAACGGCTCTTTCCTCTTTTGTGCAATTCTGAAATCTGTCTTTTTAATCTGTTTTGGCAGACTTTTTCTGAGGTTTTGGAGATCTTTTTCAGAGCAAATAAGCTTAAAATAAATTGTTTTTAACCTATTTCTCTCCTTATAAATAGAGGAGAAGAGTCTCTTGCAAAATACCAAGAAAAATCCTCAAGTTTTCATAGTTTCAAAAAGAAAAGAAAAGTGTTTAAGCTCCTCATTTCCTACTCTTTCTTGAGCTTGTTTTCAGTTGTGTTCTCTAGCAAAAATCATCTCTACAACTGAGTTTTCTCACTACACTTCTTAGAGCCAAAAATCCCTTACTCATTCTATAAGGAAGTTGTAAAAGAGTGAGATATTGTAAAGAGTTTAGTGATCTTGTTGTGATCACTTTGGCTACTTGTTCCTTCTTCTTGTGGAGACACCTCTTCGGTAGAGGTTGTTGTACTTGGTGGAGCTCGGTGCTCGGGTCTTCGTTAGACGTTGTAATCGTCCTTGGTGGATAGTGGAAACCCTTCACGGAGGTGAAGGCGGGGAGTAGAGCGGTGGCTCGAACCTCAAAACAAACATCTTGTGTTTGCGATTGCCTTGTGTCCATTTTACTTTAAATTTCTCTTGCTCTCTATTGCTTTCAATTACTTGCTTGAGATCTAGTTTTTCTTTCCTTATGATATTGCCTCTAGTTTGTGTTACTTGTGATATATCTTGTGTGCATTTCATCATTGCATATTATTCATTCTTTGTTCGATCAATTCTCATACAACAAGGTTGCATTGCGCACCTCTAACCCATTCAAGGGGAATTGGGAGGAAGGAGTTCAGAACCTCTCACGGGGTATTCGGCTCTTAGTCTTGTTTTGAGAGATCGTTGCATCATTCATCCATCTTAATTTAAAAAGATTGTTAGATTAGCAATTACACCTATTCACCCCCTCTAGGTGTTTTTCAAGGAGAACACACTCCAACCATCATCCAATTGATTCGATCAACAGATCTCGCCGTAATTCAATTCAAAGATTCACATATATATTCTTCATATTCTAACAATCCCCCACAGTGAATGGAGATTCAAGGAATTAACGCACAAAGAGACTGACTCTATTGTGAAAGGGACTTTAGAAAAGAAACTGCATCAGGATAGGTGAACTAGGTCTTGAACCTTTCATAGCGAAAGCTTTATCGTACTTACTGGCTAATCAGTGAACTAGGCCTTGAACTGTTAGCCGTTAGTGTAAGCCAAGTCAACAAGCTTCACACAGTGACTTTCCAAATCAACTTTGGTTCTCGGTTGTGTCCATTTTGGCCCTGGACATTCTTAGTTTCAGAGAGTATCTTTAGGGAATAACAGCCTCCATAGAAATTCCCAAAGAGCCGACCCAACTCTATACTCACATAGGTGATCGTCCTATTAAGAGTAGTCTACTCTACTCCACTTGTTTAGTAACAAGATATAGGCATCATTAAAAGCGTTAAGCTTGTCCTTAATCCACTTATAGAAAAGCACTTATGTGCACCTTAGGAATGGATAGGAGTCAAGCTCCCAAGTGCTTACTTGCTGAGTCAATCATAACTAGTTTTTCCTCTTGAACTTAGTCCGTGGGATCTCCAGTCGCTAAGTGAGGTTTCCATTAAGCTGACTCGGTAAGGTTAGGCTTTTAGACCCATTCCCCTCGATGCGCAGTTTATACGCTCTCCACTTAAACTTTTAGTAAGCAGATCCGCTAAATTATCTTTTGACGAGACAAAGTTAATAGAGATAATTCCATTTGAGAGCAACTGCTTCACAGTATTATATCTACGACGAATATTTCTAGACTTACCGTTGTATATAACATTTTGTGCCCTAGATATAGCTGCTTGATTATCTCAGTGTATACATATAGCGGGCACTGGCTTTTGCCATAATGGTATATCTTTCAAAAATTGTCGAAGCCATTCTGCTTCTTCTCCGGCCTTATCTAAGGCTATGAATTTCGATTCCATAGTGGAACGGGCAATACATGTTTGCTTAGAAGATTTTCAAGATACCGCTCCTCCTCCTAGAGTAAATACGTATTCGCTAGTTGATTTTGATTCCTCAGAATCTGCAATCCAATTAGCATCACTGTATCCTTCAAGTACAGGTGGATACTGTCCATATCTCAAGGCATATTCCTTGGTATGTGATACGTAACCTAATACTCGTAGTAGAGCGGTCCAATGTTGATCACTAGGATTGCTAGTGTATCTACTTAACTTGCTTACAGCGTAAGCAATATCGGGTCTAGTGCAATTCATCAAATACATTAGACTTTCGATAATCTGAGAATACTCCAACTGGCGTATTCCAGTTCCTGTATTCTTATGAAGGTGGACGTGTGGGAGAAAAGGATTTGTATTCTCCTTTATCCCATGATCCTTGAATCTTTCTATCATCTTATCCACGTAGTGAGATTGAGATAGACTGATTCCATCTGGTGTTCTGGTGATTTTAATTCTAAAATTACATCAGCAACCCTCAGATCCTTCATGTCAAAACTGTTGGATAACATTCTTTTAGTGGACTTAATAATTTCAATATTAGTCCCAAGTATCAACATGTCGTCTACATAAAGACAAACAATGATACATGCATTTTCAACTATTTTCGTGTAAACACACTTATCACATCATTGATAGTGAATTCATCTTTGATCATGACACTATCAAATTTCTCATGCCACTGTTTTGGAGCCTGCTTTAGACCGTATAAGAATTTTACCAATTTACACACTTTGTGTTCTTGGATCATTATATAAAGCTTCCCAAAAATTCTCAAAAATAATAAATATTATATAAAGATTTTTAGTGAAATCGGTTTCTAGAAATTCAATCTCCTTTTCGAAATAAAAATCTTGAAGTCAACCGTCAATACTGGTTTATACCGGGTCGGCAGAATTTTTGATAAAATCTGAAAAATCTCAGAAAATGCCTAAAAGGAGAAAATATAATTCTAAGAAGTAATATGAAAGCGGAATCTAGAAATTTAATTCTAATTGTAAATTAAAATTCCTGGAATCAACCAGTGATACTGGCCGATACCAAATCCAGGGGAATTTCGATAAATTTAAAAAATTCTCAGAAAAAGTATTTAGATAGGAAATATAATTTTAAGAAGTTACAGGAAAGCCGTTTTTAGAATTTCAACTCCGTTTGTAAATTAAAAATCCGAGAATCGAGCAGCGGTATTGGTCGACCCCGGTTTTGAAGATTTACAACTTAATTTAAGAAAATTCCAGAAAATCATGAAAAATCTAGAATATTGGAAAACGATATTTAAAACTAAAACCAGTCAAATCTGAATACCAGAATGATCAAATTGAGCAATACTCCAAGATCGGGCCCCGGGTTCAGACTAGGGCTGACTCTGAGTTCATGAATCTAGATCCAAGGCAAAACAATCATATAAATAATTCATAATACAAAACAAATACTGAAACCAAATCAAAAAAATACGATCGAAAATATGAATACGCAACTAAGTACGTATTCCGGGAGCGGGGTGTTACACTCCATCCACCTTATAAAAAATTGCGTCCTAGCAATTTCGATAAGGGGAAGAATATGAACACAAAAAAGATAAAATGAAGATTATGCCAATCAAGATATGAATAGCTATGAGCCGCTCTCCCACATAGACTGAACGGTAAACTTAGGACTGAGGCATCTCTGCCCTTCTGCTGTATAGATACATCCTCTGACGGTGCCATATTAACACTGATCTGCTGTCCGCTTATAAAAGAACACTGTCAGAACTTCAAAAGACTAACCCGTTCTGAATAATATAGAGTGAGCTGACTTGGTGGGATAATTAATAATACTTCAATCAGACTGCGAACCAATGCTGATGAAATCCATAGAAATCCGTAGTGCTGAAATCCATAATATAATATAAAACCCTGCATGGCATGATGTTGTCCTTCTGCAGTAGAATTTCTGATGTGCTGCATACATACTAATTCCCTGAGAATTGACCGAGAATACCTAAGGTAAAGAAAACCCTGATAATACTGAGTATAAATCAAGAGGGCCAATAATTAAGAATTTATGTATACTGGGCGTTGCTAACTCTGAAAGACGTAGCCAAGAATATAGAATAACTGTGAAGAATTCTGAATACTGACTTTTGAATGGTAACCCGACTGCAGATGAAACATGTAGAAGATATCTGGGCAATGCAAGATTGGTCGAATGGATCATTGATAAGGATCATGGCGATAGCTCAGATACAGTGATGAAACTCTGTTCAGCGGACCATGAAAGCACGCTAGGTAGAAGAAATGCGAGGAACGGGCTAGAGTGTTAAGTACTGAAGGAACTAGCCACGGACAAAGCCAAGCCTAGGTGAAGCTATCGCGTAACACAGCTCAGGTGTTAAGCATTAGGGTGCAGCGAAGCTAATGCTCTGCGAGGCTCGCACTTGGCGAAGCTCACGCGGCGAAGCCAGCGCGTAACACAACGCTAAATGCTGAGCACCAGGGTGTAGCGAAGTCCACACCCGGTTAGGTTCACGGGTGACTAGAACACGACCCTCGCCTGGCGAGGCTAGCGGAGCCTATGGCCCACCAAATCAATAAAAACCGCCAGAAGTTGGTGGCTTTGAGAACACGATCAAGAATCACAATAACCGAAACGAGTCCCGAAGAAGCCCTGACTCTGAAATACTGTTTCATACCGATGTTCCTCATGTAATGATACGGTCAGTCTGATTATATAAGTGACGACTACCCCACATGCTGTGCTGGTTTCCCGGTGATGTATCCATAAGTACAAGAATATAATGTAAGGCCGAAGATCTGTCCAATATAAGACTATGTGATGTACCAGAGTCGAGGAATGCCAGAACATAATGAGAACGACCATATCTGTCCTGCTGTTACCTCACTAGTCTACGCATATCTTAAGTTGGCATAAAGATTACGAAATCAGGATAGTAAAAATAGAAGAGATAGAAATCATGAAATATGGAGGTAGACACGGATGGACTAAGATTGGTGAGGATAGTACAATGAGAATGATATGATATAGAGAATTTACCAACTCCAGGACATGCTAAAAATGGGGACAAATAGTTACGGTCGGTACCGGGCTCCTTTTCAGATATTGAGCATCCTTTCCTGTTCTCACTCCATCAGTATCCTGTCTTCCTCTTCAGTCAGATTATATGTTTGCCTCCTCCTACCATGTGCCCTAGCTCTTGGTCTCTTTTGTGTATGACTCCATACTTGATGCTGGGGATGGAGTGAGATTATTCTGCCAGTAGGTCCTGGATTCTCTCCCAATGGTGATATTGGATGAATTGGTCTGTTCGGTGTAATGTTCTCTGCTTCCTTGAATAGACAGTCACTTTTCAACTAATCTCCGGACTCGTATACGACATAATTCATAACCTTTCTGGCGGTTGCGTTGTTGGTGCCTGGCTTCAGACAATACCCACACGTCATATGTTGAGGGCAAGTTTGGAGGGATGGTTCAGCCAGTGGGGCATCCAGAGGCCTGTCTGAGCCTTCACTTCCATCAAATAAAAGGGTCTCTTCGCTAACTTCATCTGCATCTCATCCTGATCTTTCTTTTCTAGGTCTGTTCTACTTTCCGAGCGATGGCAAAAACTTGAGAATACTTCTTGGGCTGCTTGGGAATTAAGAAACATCTTGATCCTCATCTTCAGTTCTCACTAAAATCTTACTTGCTCGGTTCTCCTTGTCAACCACCATGTAAGACACCAACCGACTATGCCTTAGGAATTTTGCAGTATACTTATCTACAATTCAATCTTCTTACTTCAATTTGATAAGTCGTTCTTTTATTTCTTTCTGAGCTATTACAGAGAAGAATCTTCTCATAGAAATCCTTCGAGAACTGGTCCCAAGTGATGGGCTTTTCCAGTCTCGTTGCTTCCGCCAACCACCACGTCCTGGCTACATCTTTCAACTAAATCTTAGTCACTTCCACTTGGTTCTTGTCAGAGATCCGAGTTAACTTTAGAAGATCCGTCATGTTTACCAGACACTTCTATGCATCCAGGGCTTCTCCATGCTTGAAAAGATTGCCGGCTGTAATTTTCTGAAATCCAACATGTTGCTTGGCTTCTGTTCCCGGAGTGCAACCAATAATCTTCGGTGCGGGACCTTCGTCTGTTCTTGTTAGTTCCTCATCATATTTTGTAGAAATTGTCTCAAATCAAAACTTCCTCCATTAGGGCTACCCCAAGAAGAGCCGGAACCGTTATGATTTCCCCTTTTTTTTCATGTCCGAGTTGGTCCAAGAATAACGAGAAACTAAAGTATGAAAGGATGGGAGAACTTCAGAATTCAAGGGTAAGATTATCAAGAGAGAATGGATAACTTTGTATTTGTAGTTGGATTGTATAACCAAGACTCATGCATTCTAGTTGCAAATTGCTTTACCATTAATTTGCCGACTGGTTGTACTGAGGATGTGAGAGCCTAGGCTCTGATACCACCCAGTAACGCCCCGATTCGGCGGGTACGGGGACGTCACTGCGACGTATATACGCAGGTCAGAAATACCCTCACGTATATACGCTAAGCATCAGTACAGGTAAGAATCAGAGTACGGAAGCACGTGGTGCATTATACATTCCAACACATGAGTACAATTACAAAGTTATCACAGGAAGTGATCCAATATTACAATAATATTACATTACCAATATGGCGCAATTGCGAGAATACAAGAATGTACAAGTATGAACAGTACAATATGGAGGCTCAGAGTCATAACAGAAAAACTCTAGAGCCGAGCAGGGGGCCGGAAGGATGGGTCTCTGAACGGTCTGCTGGAGATCCACGCTACCGCTGCGCCGCTCTGATCAGCAACTGGGAGAATCCATACGCTCCAAGCTCCAAGACCTGGACATGAGGATCCAGAGGAGTCAGAACTCCCGGCGAGTGGTGATGCGAAAGCCAGATGGCGAGTATAGATAAGCACATGTGTATCGATAAATCTGGATCATAAACATGAAAACCGTGTCGTAGGCACAAGCATGCAGGAGCAAGTAGATGTACAACATATGACATCAAGCAGGGAAGACTCATAGTTGATCAGATAAGAGCAGGAGACTAATGGAATAGAACACGAGTGGTGAAGCAGGAAGTAAGTAGGTATAGTATAATAATCATAAAACTGGAAATCTGAAGTAAAATCCGATACAAGTAAACATGGCATAGCATACAACGGATTCATGGCTGGCATCTTTGGTTATTATTATTACTCGTCTTACCCCGATGTCTAGATATGTGAACTAGCGTCCCAGCGCACATATATCCACATCTGAGTAAAGCAAGATTGTTATTAGAAACCAACAGGGGTATCAACGAACAATGTTTACAGTGGGTCCCGTACATACCCGGGATCACGGCCCAGGATTGTTCCGTTGCTTGGTAGACGGAACCTGCCGCAAGGCGATCAGGAGGGTCTTATAGAATGCCCTTTATCAAGATAGTACCAGGAAGGAGGGAGCCAGCACTCCCCTCGGTCGCCTGGAGGCCCACAGGTCAGACCGGAAGTTTTAGTTGCACAACATGCCTAGTACCACTGTAAACACGAACATATATTGATAGCCGCAAGTTTCCCCCGACCCGATGCAAGTTGTTCCTTTTTATGATTTATTATGTAATAATCAATTTACGGGAATAGCAGGTGCAAGGCATGATCAAGAGTTCAGGAGTACATGAGTACTATAGATTCAGGTCACTGTATATATAATACAGGATAACAAGTATAAGATTCAAGTCACTGCATGTAATGCAGGATAACAAGTGTAATATTCCCGTAAATGTGATAATCACAGGTCAAGTATTAATATTTCAAGAGGCAAGTGATAAGTCATGTTATAATAAGGAGCAAGTTCCAAGTAGCAAGTCTTGTGTCAGGTGATGACACATTAGTTGACAAGTGATATAGACAGGTGTCAGATATTAGCATGTAGATGGTAGGTATCAAGCAAAAGCATGACAAGTGTTAATATATCAAGCATGTACTTGGCAAGTGATAAAGTAATAACTGAGCACAATCAAGCAGAGCTGAGCAAGCTGGAGCGAAGCTAATGTACAACACTAATTGCTATCACGCTCGGCGTGGTTACCACTCGCAGCGTAACTAGACACACGTGTCGCAGCAAGCGTATGAACGCCATACTACCGATCACGGGGAAGCCATGCTCACGGGGTAACTATACTCGAACGGAGCAAGCGGTAAAGTGTTGACGCTAGATCCACCTACCAGGCGTAGCATAGAGAAGGTCCAGAGGACTTCCAACCTCAAAGGTTGTACCCAGAGATTATGGTACCTGCAGAGAAAGTGTTAGTTCCAGATACAAATACATAAGACAATCAAGTTGATCTGACGAAGCAGGAAAGCCAATAGGAAAGCGAGAACACTCGCCTAAATCTTCAGAAAACATAGTGAAATCCCCGATCTCCGGAATCCAGGAAATCAACGCGTCAGTGCGTTAGAGAGAAAGTGATAGAGAGAGGTGGAAATCAAGAGAGAGAAAGAGAAAGAGAGAGGAGTAAGAAAGTGAGAGCTAGAGAGAGAAGTCATGGAGAGAGTACAGGGAGAGAGATTGTGTACAGGGGGACGCGATTTTGAGAGTAAGACGCGGGGGTCGCAGACGCGGGAGTCGCGTCGCGTAGATGCCACAAACGCGAGGTTCGAGACCCGCGTTCAAGTCAGGACACGAGGAGAACGCGGACGCGGACTTGGGTTCCGCGTCGCGTTAGCACGAGAAGAACACAGACGCGGACATTAGCTCCGCGCCGCGTCAATACAGGAACGCGAAGGCCGCGTTATGCAAGTATCAAGAACGCGAAGATTTGCGTTAAGGAATTGCTTGGACGCGAAGGTGAGCTGCATCTAGCAATTAACAGAGAAGGAGAGAGACGGGGAAAGAGGGAGAGTGGGACGCAGGGAAAGAGTCAGACGCAGGTTTTTGGGAGGAAAATTAGAGAAGACAAGAAAAAGGAAAAGGAAGGGAAATGAAAAAGAAAGGAAAGAAAGAAAGAAGGAAAATAAAGAAAGGAGAAAAGGAAAGAAGAGAAGGGAAGGGGTGGTAGCTGGCCATGGCCGGTGGTCGCCGGCGGCGGCCGGAGGTGGCCGGTGGTCGCCGGCGGCGGCCGGAGGTGGCCGGAAGTGGCCGGAGATGGCCGGAAAGGTGGCCAATGTTTCACATTCAAACTATTAGTGGAGTGCAAGTGTAGTTGAAAATGAAAAATTAGAGTTTTGCAGAAGGAGTTTCGGAGAGCGAAGTAATAACTCGTCGGGAAGAGCACGACGAGGAGAGGAAGATGACATGGTGTTGGTGGCCAAGGTGGAGTATATGGTGATGGAGATGGTGGAGAAGGTGGTGGTGAAAATGGGTTATTTGGGGGAAAAGAAGAGGAAGAAGAAGATGGTGGAGGTGGTGTTGTGGTTGTTGTTGTTGTTGGGATGGAGGAGGAGATGGAGGAGAAAAAGATGGAGGTATTGGTGGTGGAGAAAATGGAGAAGGTGAAGAGAATGGTTGGCCAAAGGAAAGGAATGATGGCCATTTTGGTTGCTGTCGTTTGCAGGGAAAAATGAAGGAGAAGAAGGAATAATGAAAGAGAGAGAAATGAATGGGGTTAATATATAGTGGAAGAAAATAATATTATAATGTGCTATTTCCATCCTTTAAATGAAACTTGCGTTTCATTCCAAAGAATGTTGCGTCCCCATGACACCAAAGCTGCGTCTAGGCAAATAAGGAGCCAAACGCGGAATTTAAAGCCGCGTCCAGTAGAAAACGCAAAAGTTGCGTTTAATAGAAAAGACAAAAAAGCATGGTGATTTGATCTGGGTTGAATTTACACATAAGCATTAAATGCAGTATGGAGAGCACCTCACCACATTAAATATTGAATCCAGGTAGGTGGAACTCGCGTCTAGCGAGGAGAGAGAAAAAGTAAAATATCTGGATAATAATTCCGGTATCTGGGAAAACACCGAAAACTCCGGAAAAGTCCAAAAAATGAAGTAGCTTGGAAAGCTTCCCAAAAATTCTCAAAAATAATAAATATTATATAAAGATTTTTAGTGAAATTGATTTCTAGAAATTCAATCTCCTTTTCGAAATAAAAATCCTGAAGTCAACCGTCAATACTGGTTTACACCGGGTCGGCCGAATTTTGATAAAATCTGAAAAATCTCAGAAAATGCCTAAAAGGAGAAAATATAATTCTAAGAAGTAATATGAAAGCGAAATTTAGAAATTTAATTTTAATTGTAAACTAAAATTTCTGGAATCAACCAGTGATACTAGCCGATACCAAATCCAGGGGAATTTCGATAAATTTAGAAAATTCTCAGAAAAGTATTTAGATAGGAAATGTAATTTTAAGAAGTTGCAAGAAAGCCGTTTTTAGAATTTCAGCTCCGTTTGTAAATTAAAAATCCGAGAATCGAGCAGCGGTATTGGTCGACCCGGTTTTGAAGATTTACAACTTAATTTAGGAAAATTCTAGAAAATCATAAAAATCTAGAATATTGGAAAACGATATTTAAAACTGAAACGGTCAAATCTGAATACCAGAATGATCAAATTGAGCGATACTCCAAGATCGGGCCCCTGGTTCAGCTAGGGCTGACTCCGAGTTCACGAATCTAGATCCAAGGCAAAACGATCATATAAATAATTCATAATACAAAACAAATACTGAAACCATATCAAAAAAATTCGATCGAAAATATGAATACGCAACTAAGTACGTATTCTGGGAGCAGGGTGTTACACCATTCTAAATCCTTTCTTACTAAGTATTGATCCAGAGATCAAATTCTTGCGGATATCTGGAACATGTAGCACATCGTTCAGAGTAAGCTCTTTTCCAGATGTCCACTTCAGGATGACCTTACCTTTTCCTTTAACCTTTGAGACGGCTGAGTTTCTCATGAATAATTGCTCATCTTGCTCTAGTTTTTGATATTCAGAGAATAATAATTTCTCAGAGCAGATGTGCCGAGTAGCCCTGTGTCTACCCACTAATCCTTATTGTTGGCTGTCAGATTCACTTCTGACACCACAGCTGAAAGGCTTGGCGACACATGGTTGGTTAAGTTTGCCTGTGGATGGTCTTCTTGTTCTTTTTAAGACGGCTGCGATATTCATTCGCTTTATGCCCTTCTTTGTTGCAGATGTAGCAGGTTCCCTTGAAGCGCATGTTCTTACCTTCTTGGAGCTTGCCTTTGTACCCCTGGGAAGTCTTCTTCCGCTTTAAGTCTTTGGAAGTAGACGCTTTCCCCTTTGAGTCTTCGATCACATTGGCTTTGGCTTCATAGGAGTTCTTACTGCTCCTTTTCTTGGACTTTCGGTTGTCCTCCTCAATTCGAAGCCTCACAATAGGATCCTCCAACTTCAGCTCATTTCGCTTGTGCTTCAGGTAGTTCTTGAAATCTCTCCACGCAGGTGGGAGTTTCTCCACGATAGTAGCAACCTGAAAGGTTTCAGGTAGAATCATACCTTCGGCTTCTATCCCGTGCAAGATAAGTTGGAATTCTTTCACCTGACTGATTACAGTCTTGCTGTCCACCATTATGTACTCCAGAAATCATCCTACGACGAACTTCTTAGTACCAGCATCCTCAGTCTTATACTTCTTGTCAAGACTGGTCTATAACTTCTTTGCTATTGTGATAGGACTGTAGACATTGTAAAGAGAGTCATCCAGTCCATTTAAAACATAACTTCGGCAAAGGAAGTCACCTTGAGTCCATGCATCGACTGCAAGGACTGAGTCCCGATCAGTTCCGGGTTCTGGTGGATCTTCTTGTAGGAATTTGACCAGATGAAGAGTGGTCAAGTAGAAGAGCATCTTCTGTTGTCACATCTTGAATTCTGTGCCGTCAAAATTTCCTGACTTCTCCGGCTTCGGGTTAGGAAGTGGAGTAGGCATCAAAGCTTGTAGCTGCATGTTTGGTGCCTTGCTAGAGCTATCTTGATTAGTCTCAGACATTTTCTGTAAATTCAAGTAGAATAGAAGTAAGAAACTTCAATATCATAATTGTCTTAAGATTGTTGGTTTCTGGAATCAATCTGACAACTAATCAATATCACTGAAATATCAACAATCTAATTGGCCAGGTCGGTAAATATCAGGCGGGAGGTTTTTCGTTCAATAGAACGTTCCTTAATTTAAGAACCACCTTTCAATTTCCTTCCTTGGTTAAACACCAATTAGACTGATATAAATCAGTCTCAATATACTGAATATCAGTATATCCCCTGTATAAAGAAATTAATTCACTTATACAGTACTTGGAGTAAGGTACGCTTAGAGCGAATCTCCTTAAGACAATTACGTCCCCCGCACCGGTGCTAACGGGTTACTGGACGCTGGTCTCTCCAGATACAACACTCCTTCACGGTATTTGCATAGCACTACCAAATCACCGTACGGTCGAACCGTAGTTAACCAGTACCTTCACAGGATTGTTGAAGCAGCGGGACAAAGACAAATTTCGGGAGAATATTTGCCTTTACTTTGGAGGAGCACCCACTGTAGAGGAAGAAGGAAGGTTGAAGAATATTCTTCTTCGGAAGTCCCAGATTCAGACAATAATTCTATTAAAGAATCTGTCGAATTTTCTGAGCCCTCTTTCAGAATGAATTTTTGCAGAATCTCTTTTGGAAGTTGCTTTGGAAACTGAATTTCCCACTTCTCGTTGGAAGTTACTTCAGAACTTTACTTCCTAGTTCAGAACGCAGAACTTCACTTTCAGTTCAGAACGCAGAGTGAGAGAGAGAGTTTTCGTTTGGTGTTTCTTAGGATGAGAGAACGGAGCGCTATTTATAGCGCTCCAGGAGGGGCAGATTGGTCCAAACCCATCAACAGTTGCAACGGTTCGGTCTAAACCGTTACAACGGTTCGGTTCAACCGTCACAACCGTCCAACCGCCGCGACGGTTTACAGATAGCCGTTGGCGGGGCGGTTTAGATCCGGATAGCGGAGCGGGTCTTGTGGCGGTTCGGATAGCGGAGAGGGTATGCTCGCAACCCATACCCGTGAGACCTGATTCAAAAAGAACCAGGCCGGGTAGGGAATCCGAACCCAGACCCAGACCCGGACCTGAGCCCGGCACCGACGCGCGCGCGCGTATGCGGGCATGGTTTCCTCCCAATCGTGCGCAAAAACTCCAAGTACCCAAAGGGCACGCCCTTTGTTCTCAATTTTCTCTATTTAAACACTACGAACTTTCATCCCATGGCCAATGTGGGACTAAATGCTTTTAGCTACATTTAGTCCCATTTTGACTTTGAATTACGCAATCTTTAGACTTGAATATCTCATTCATTCGAAGTCGAAATTGAACATGTGAATATACCGCATTCATCCCCAATGGAAGAAGAACACACTCCAACCATCATCCAATTGATTCGATCAACGGATCTCGCCGT
This sequence comes from Agave tequilana, assembly GCA_038442645.1. NCBI lineage: Eukaryota > Viridiplantae > Streptophyta > Magnoliopsida > Asparagales > Asparagaceae > Agave > Agave tequilana. The sequence goes on from JAVJIF010031676.1 coordinate 173,690, forward strand.
AATTCAATTCAAAAATTCACATATATATTCTTCATATTCCAACAACTTAATCCTCATCGATCTTCTCTTTCACCAGCAATAGTCTTTACTCTTCTGACGGATCTATCACTAATTGTCTCTCCTCGTAAAAATTGATGTCTTTTCTGACTAATCTCATCTTCTTTTACTGAATTTGAAAATCTTTCAAAACTTTCAGTTCACTGAGTTTGAGGTTATCTTAAAACTCCCTCCTCTACTGAGTTTAGAGATCTCTCAACACTTGTCTATCTCCTCTCTTTGACTGGTTTTCCTTTACGTCGACATATTTCACATTATTTAAATATCCGCCAAGCTTCAAGCTAAAAAGACACCAATGATTTTTGAAGTCCACCCCATGTATTCTGACGAGACTTGTAGGCTCAATATCTACCTTGCGACACGTGAAAGAAATTTAGCTTCACCTTTAGAAAGTGCTCCTTGTTGATCAAAATTCATCTCTTCTTCTCCTTTTTAATAAGACGATTCAATTCTTCGACATCTCTTTCTGGTCATCACGCTCATTCAAACTCTCAATGTAACATCCATCATAAATTTGCGAGAGGGTGTTCACGATTTTACAAGTTCCCTTCGTTGGTTTTTGAAGAGCGTCATAAGGGATCAACATAGATTTTTAAGTAGATATTTTCAAATGATTTTCAGATAATTTTATTTTATTCAAACTCACAATTTTCCTTACATCGTGAGTTTATGAGGGGTTGTTAAAGAGTTATATTACGATTAAGATTATGTAATACTAATTGTATTAGGAGCAGGGGTTTTCTTATTATGTATTAGTGATGGCTATATATTCAGGTATTGACCTCATCAATAATAATACATAATTATCATTTTTTTTCAGCTGATTTAACCCTTTTTTGTAAGTTGTAATGAAACTTGCTCTTTTTTTTGCCAGGACCATCTATTAGAAAAGAAAACAAAATATAGAAAAATAAAAAGGTACATTACAAAGAAACTCCCTGAGATTTGAAGACTCTAAACAGAACTCCCTAAGGTTTAAAAACGAACACATGACCCTTTAATGTTTAAATGTCAACACATTACCTCCTGACGTTTAAATATGAACATATTAACTGTTGTGCGCACGGGGACAACAACCTCTCTGAGGAATCCGCCAATGCCAGGCGGAGACTTGATGCAGCCGAAGAAGCAACCAACTCGACAAAAACATCAAACAATAGAGAAAAGCAATCAACACAGTATTTAATGAGGTTCGGCATCGTGCCTACGTCCTCGGGGCAAGGGAGAGAGAGATTTTATTGATTCAACAATCAATACAAACTAATACAAGAGGAAAACTTGAGAAGATTCTTCGGGGTACAATACATGAGGGCTCTAGCCCCTATTTATAGCTACAGAGTTTCTGGATTTAAGGAAACCCAGATTGAATTCAATCTCATCCAGAAAAGGAATCCGAATCCCAAAAGGAAAGTCAAAACGCGCCTATCGCTCGACCGACCTATGCCACGGTCGACCGCGTCGGTCGACCGGGCCCAACCGAGAGCAAAGGCCTGTCAGTCAGTCGACCGGGCCGGTCGACCGCTCTCTGCCTCGACCAGGCGGTCGACCGGGCTAACCTTGTGCACATCTTGCACGCCGGTCGACCGGCCTCCTCCACCGGTCGACCGGGAGCACAATCTGGCCTGCTCCAATGCGCTATTTCTCGTTCCTTGATTTTCGATCTCTGTGCTAACTTCCTCTACCCCTCTATCTCCTCACTCCCACAATTCTCCACCTCGGTGAAGATTTTTCAAATCTGAGCCAATTTCTAACGAACTCTAGTTTATCACCTGGCGAAATCGACGCACGAGCTCGGCTTGCGCGCTCCGGACGAAATCGACACACGATCTCGGTGAAACCGACACACGATCTCGGCTTGGAATCTTAGCCCTTTAATCTTCCCCCTTGCATGCATACCTACCACTAAAAAGATATTAGGGTAAGCTTAGTTGATTAAGGGGATGTGAAGGATTAGTTTGAAATTATCTTTTACCATTGCTTAAGTCATAAATTTGCCCAAAATACATGCACATAAGCCTTCATGCCATACATATTTAATCACCACAATCAAATAGTTAATAAAAACTTTTAGAAAGGGGAGTGGGTCAACTAATTAAGCTCAAGTTGTTGATATTGAAATATGGGAGGGTGACTACTTCTAGATAATACCTTAAACAAAAATTCTTAATAATTAAGATGAGGAGAAATTAGATAAAATAAAATTTTGGTTGTTACATTTCTCCCCTCCTAAAAGAGAGCTTCGTCCCCGAAGCCTAACGTACCTTGGAAAAGTTGTGGGTAGTTCCGCATCATCTCTTCCTCTGATTCCCAGGTAGCTTCTTCAATCTCTTTACTTCTCCATAAAACCTTCACTAAAGGGATTGCTTTGTTTCGCAGTTGCTTCTCTTTTCTATCTAGGATTTGAACCGGCTCCACAGTATATGACAAGTCTTCTTGGAGCTGCAGTGGTGAGTATTTAAGAACATGGCTCGGATCTGGCACATACTTCCTCAATTGGGACACATGAAATACGTCATGTATTTTCTCAATCTCTGGTGGTAAGGCTAACCAATACGCCAGAGGTCCAATTCTTTCCAGTATTTCAAAGGGTCCAATATACCGGGGGTCTAACTTATTCCGTTTGCCACCCGTACCATTCCTTTTATTGGTGATACCTTCAAGAAAACTTTGTCGCCTTCTGCAAACTCCAAAGGTCTTCGGCGCCGATCCGCATATGTCTTCTGTCTACTCTGGGCAGCTTTCATTCTCTTCCTTATCATCCGGATCTTCTCTGTTGTATCTACCACTATATCGGCTCCGAATAATGTTCGGTCTCCAATTTCTTCCCAACAAATCGGAGATCTACACTTCCTGCCGTACAAGGCTTCGAATGGCGGCATTCCAATAGTAGATTGATAACTATTGTTATATGCAAACTCCACTAATGATAGGTATCTCTCCCAATTTCCCCCGAAATCCAACACGCATGCTCTCAGCATATCTTCCAATATTTGTATAGTTCTTTCTGATTGTCCGTCAGTTTGTGGATGAGCAGCTGTACTTGGGTGTAGCTTGGTGCCCAGAGCTTGGGATAGACTGATCCATAGCCTTGACTGAAAACGAGGGTCACGATCTGACACAATCGTCTCAGGAACTCCATGAATCCTGATTATCTCTCGGAGGTAGATCTGGGCTAATCTATCCATCGAATAGTTTATTCGGATGGGCAGGAAGTGAGCGGACTTAGTAAGTCGATCGACTATCACCCATATGGCATCATATCCTTGAGGGGATCTAGGGAGTCCTGTCACAAAATCCATAGTAATGTTGCTCCACTTCCATTCAGGGATTTGTAAGGGCATGAGGAGTCCCGGAGGCTTCTTGTGTTCAGCCTTAACTTGTTGGCATATCAAACATCTCTGCACAAAATTTGTTATGTCCTTCTTCATTCCTTCCCACCAAAAGTTTGCCTGCAAATCCTGATACATCTTGGTTGTTCCAGAATGTGCGGTGTAAGGGGTGCAATGGGCTTCAGTTAAAATTTCTCCTGAGCTTAAAATCTGGAGGTACAACTATTCGGCTTCCCTTCCTTAGCAATTCCTTGAAAATGGTAAATTCTTGGGTTTCACCTCTTTGCACTTTCTCAAAAATTTTAGCCGTCTGGTCATCTTTCCTTTGAGCTTCCTTGATTTCTTCATAGAGATCGAAACCAATACTAATTTGATTTATCTGGTTCACTCCATCCCGGGGCCCTCTTATGTGAATTTCAAGTTGCATTCTTTCCATCTCCCTTAACAACTCCGATTACTGTGTTAACAATACTGCTAAGGATCCTCCAGACTTCCGGCTCAAAGCATCAGCCACCACATTGGCCTTTCCAGGGTGATAATGAATGTCCAAGTCATAGTCCTTCATCAACTCCAACCATCTTCTTTGGCGCATATTCAATTCCTTTTGGGTGAAAATATATTTCAAACTTTTATGATCTGTATATATATCACATGATACACCATAAAGGTAGTGCCGCCAAATTTTTAAGGCAAAAATGACTGCAGCTAACTCAAGATCATGGGTTGAGTAATTTTTCGCATGGTTCCTTAGTTGTCTAGAAGCATATGCAATAACTCTCCCATGCTGCATCAATACACACCCCAGGCCTGACTTTGACGCATCACTGAAAACAACATAATCTTTGTTTCCAATGGGCATGGCTAAGATTGGAGCCGATGTTAGCTTATCCTTTAGTTCTTGAAAGCTTTTCTCCTGATCATCTCCCCAATGGAATTTGAGGCCTTTCTTAGTTAACTGGGATAAGGGTGCAGCTATCTTAGAAAATCCTTCTACAAACCTCCGGTAATATCCAGCCAATCCTAGAAAACTTCGCACCTCTGTGACATTTGTAGGTTGAGCCACCCCTTAATCGCCTCGATCTTTGCGGGGTCCACTGATATTCCTTCCTCATTAATGATGTGACCCAAGAACCCAACTTCATTTAGCCAGAACTCACACTTCTTAAGCTTTGCATAAAGTTGCTTCTCTCTCAATAATTGTAACACTATCCTCAAGTGTCTTTCATGATCCTCTTTGCTTTCTGAATAGATTAGTATGTCATCAATGAACACCACTACGAACTGATCTAGGTATGGCTGGAAAATTCTATTCATCAAATCCATAAATGCCGCTGGAGCATTGGTCAAGCCAAATGGCATTACTAAAAATTCATAATGGCCATATCTGGTCCGAAAGGCTGTCTTAGAAACATCTTCCGGCTTGATCTTTAATTGATGGTACCCTGATCTTAGATCTATCTTGGAAAATATGCTGGCACCCTGAAGTTGATCAAAGAGGTCATCAATCCTTGGCAATGGATATCGATTCTTGATAGTGACCTTGTTCAGCTCTCGATAATCTATACACAGTCTCATGCTCCCATCCTTCTTCTTAACAAATAATACCGGAGCACCCCAGGGTGATACACTTGGCCGAATAAACCCGAGGCTTAGCAACTCTTGCAACTGGTCCTTCAATTCATTCATTTCGGTGGGTGCCATTCTGTAAGGTGCCCTGGATATGGGACTTGTTCCAGGTAGGGGATTAATGAAAAATTCTATTTCTCTATCTGGGGGTAAGCCGGGTAGATCTTCCGGAAAAACATCAGGATAGTCTCTTGCAACTTCTATGTTTTCAATCTTAATTTTCATGTCTTCTTCACCAATAAGGGTTGCCAAAAATCCTTGACACCCTTGCCTCAGTAACTTAGTGGCCTTTAAAGCAGAAATGACCGGAGTGCAAATTTTATTCTTCATCCCTTCATAAACTCTTTCGGGAGTTCCCTCTAACTTAAAAATATCTTCTTCTGGTAACAGTCTACATGAACCCGGTATGTCGACAACCAATCCATTCCTAGGATGATGTCAAACTCCATTTCTCCTAGTTTAATCAGGTCTGCCTGTGTCTTCATCTCACCTATGATGATTTTACATCCCTTATAATACTCGCTAGTGGTCAATCTGGCGCCTACAGGGGTGAACACCACTAGTTGATAGCTCAAGGGTTCAGATTCCATGTTAATAATTGCAGCAAAAGATGACGAAATAAAAGAGTGGGTAGCACCGGGATCAAACAATACTCGAGCAATATTATCGGATACACAGACGGTACCTTCCACCACGGCATTGGATGCTCGAGCCTCCTGCTGAGTGATTGCATTCATCCTTCCTTGAACTCTGGGTTGCTGTACAGATGCTTGTGTCATGGCCGAGCGAGTTCTGTTGAAAGGTTGTCGATAGGCGGTAGCTGGTCCTCCTGTTGTAGGGGCGATTCCCATGGTTGGTCTTCCCGTTCCTCTGCTAGCTCCTGGGTATCCATGCAAGTTTGGGCAGTCCCTCCTCATGTGCCCCATTCTGCCGCAGACAAAGCATTGCTTACCAGCGGCGCAACTGCCAGTGTGACTTCGGTTGCACCTTGGACACCACTGGTTTCCTGTAAAGTTGGAGCGTTGGGAGGACACTGGTGATGCCGAATGGGGTAATCCCCTATTCTTGGGCCATGTGTTCATCTTGTTTCCCTGAGCGGGCATGATGGAAGATCCCGTACCTCTGTCGGGCCTCAAGGACTGAGTTCCAAAACTCGGTGCATTATTATACCGGGGGCGCTTCATATAGGGCAGTTCCCTGGTCCTCATCTCCTGATTCTCCTACATGTCCCTTTCAATTTCTATTGCCTTCTCCACGGCTTGACTATAAACTTGCAGTTGGAAAGGGATCAGCTTACTTCTGATTTCTGGCCTCAAGCCCCTAACGAATCTTTTTGTCCTGTCTTCCTCATCGGACACCAATTTCTCAGCATACCTGGACAGTTGAGTAAATTTCGCTTCATATTGACTCACTGTCCATTGCTCTTGCTTTAGCTCTTGGAATTCCATCGCAAGTCGGTCCTTCACTACTCCAGGGATGTACTTTTCATTGAACTTTGCAACTAAGAAGTTCCAAGAGATCTCCCTTCCCAAGGTCTTAGCTCCTTTTTTTACCATCTCCCACCAGCGCTCAGCCTCTCCTTGGAACATGAAAGAGGCGAAAGATACCCGCTGGTTTTCAGTACATTCCATTACATCCAGTATCTTTTCAATTTGGCGGAGCCATTCTTCAGCTTGAATAGGGTCAACTCCTCCTCTGAAAGCTGGTGGGTTTAGCTTTTGAAATTGTTCAAGAGCTCTACGGGGGTTGTTACACTTGCCAGCTGCAACAGCCAATCTGGGATTCTGTCTGGCATTCCCCGATTAGCATTAGATTGCCCACTCAGAAATTCTTGACTTGCCGGGGGATGGACGCTCCCAATTACGCTGTGCAATGGGACGTTGCCCTCCGAGTTGGCATCGGATGGAGAAAAATTTAAATCCATCTAATACCTAGAAGAATAGTTGAACTTAATCAATGGTAACTCAATGATAACAAGTAGAATAGTTCACAAACAAAACACTGATTTCATTTATGCATAAAGTGTTTTCATGGTAACATATACATTAGCATGACTGCATTCATTCAAAACATACCAATGCAGACATAAAGGGACACATGTTCATATATAGCTATTGACAACCACTTTCTTTACAAAAAAAAAAATATCACTTATGTGAATCAATATTCCTTTTCTTCAAAAACAAAAATAACAAAAACAAAAATGCCACCCATCTAAACTCCCATCAAGGGGTTACGTTAGATCCCGAGGAGCTTTCCTCCCGGTCGTCCCCTACAGGTTCTTCTTCTGGGTCTTCTTCTGGATCCTCTTCTTCTGGTTCTTCTTCTACTGGTTCTTCTTCTACTACCTCTAGTACAGCATCAAAATCACATCCCCAATTTTCATTATCATCGTACAGGTCCATATCTTCTACCCAGCTGGAATTCCACCAAATACCCCCAACGAAAATCCTTCCGTCAGGGTTCATCTCCTCATTAGGTAGGACTCCCAAGTCCTCAGCTGCTGGTGCGTTTCTTATGGCGCTTTCTGCCTCACTAATGTCATCTTCCTCATCTTGCCCCATGCGAATCCTTGCATCTAAATTGTCTGGGGAACCTTTCAGAATGACATTTGGATCGGTCTGTAACGGTCCCAGTTTCCAATGACAAGATTAGGCCTAAAACACCAATTATCTCCAATATTCTTAATATAAGAAAAATTTGGCAGTATCATCCTTAATATTCCATTGGTTCTCACTTACAATAATCAACAATTTCGGCTCTAAGGCCTACTTAATTCCATCAAAGATTTCGGCCCACACGGCCTACTTATCATGCCACATTACACCAAACCTTAACTATATACATATATCATAACTTGCATCCTCCATCGCAAGCATATATCTTTTCAATTGAATACATCACAAGAGTTAACTTTCCAATATATTTCATTCCCACAAATAACCATCTTTCGAAATCATGGACATAACATATCCAAGAAGTTCACGATCCAAACATTACATCAAATAAGAATCCCTAGTCTTAATATTACAAAGGTAAATATACATCGAGTACATCCCAACATGATCCACAAAAGAAAGAGGACTAAAGTAGAGTCCTTACATACACATTTAATACAACAAGGCCAAGTCAAAATGATACCACAATAAGTCATGCAATCCATAACTTAACTTTTCCAGTTAGAGAGGTCCCTTACCCTTATCCAACCTGAAAAGATATAAAGAAAATAAAATGAGCTCGACAGCTCAATGAGTAAACCATGTCATAGGGTATTGATATAATAATCTCATAAGATAAACAATTTAGAAGAGGTAAATTTCGATGAGTCCCATAACGCAACAACTGGTTCAAGCTACCTTACTTGTTCCAAGTTCCATACATATGTGGTCTACATGACTCCACTATCAAAACTTGCATTTAACTATATCATGACACAAAAGATATAATTGTATGAATATGTATGAAATTCTCGTGGATGAGTCCACTCACATCAACTCGGCTCGTTGTACACATAAAGTGACATTTTAGTTTAACACAAGCATTATCAATCATGAATGCAACTTGACAGTTCACTTTTAGATATCATTCAATCTAAATGAAATTTCCCCGTCTTCCACCTCCTACCGGCTCCCGCACGGCCCCTTCCTCCTTATATATAATTCATATAAAACATATATGTTTCCCCGTCTTCCCCCCTCCTACCGGCTCCCGCACGGCCCCTTCCTCCTTATATATATATATATATTCATAAGTATATGTCAAATCCCCGTCTTTCCCCCTCCTACCGGCTCTCGCACGGCCCCTTCCTCCTTTAATACAAATGCATCATGCAAGGTTTAAGTTATCATATTCATAATAAATAATGTAGAACTATTTACACGTCATGCCCGAAAATAATGTGCAACAATAAAGAAACATGCACTTGGGTTTCCCAAAATCATGGTAACGCCATAGTGCGCCACTTCCAACCCCGCATGAACCTATGCATCATCCACATGTACTCACTAGTACACAACATAATGTTATGACATAAGGAGGGATTATTCCCCATGTACTTTTGTGAACATAAAGTAAGCTTCAAGTCAATTAATCGGCATCTATGGGGCGATTTTAATATGAATCGTATGCTTCGCATATGCATCACATTGTTTCTATTTTATAAAGAGCCAAGTTTATACCATATCTATATCGAGTCGACTATCATGATATTGATCAAGAAAGATAGCAAAATAACTTGATAAATTGGCTCAATAGGCATACATAATATACTAGAACATGAGTTCTACACACGCATATCATATCGATGTAATGTAGAGACATAACAAGCATATAATACCCTTTGCATTTCAATTAACCTAAAGTTAATCACCAAACAGCGAATTAAGATGCTAAACCCTCTCATTTAAGCATGATTATTAAGCTAGAGCATGTACATTACCCATGTATCTCATCACAACCAAACATAGAAACACCACAACTAGGTGATACTCATAGACTTCATTTAGTTGAGGATAACCACAAATAAAACAGCAATATATCAAAAATTAGCACACTTAGGAGTTACCTACACAACATTAAATTCTGATTTTTAAATCTTGATAGAAAAACATAACCCTAATAGTTAGGTTTACTCACAATGCTTTATAACTCTGAAACAGAGAATTAGACTTCAGGAGAATTCTGTTTGGCCGTGTAAAATCTCTCCCCCAGTTCACCAGGAAACTTCTCTCCGAAGATCGGGCCTTCCCTCCACTGAAATGCCGCAAAAACCCTCCCTTTGCCGCAGATTTGCGGCAAAGTAGCAGCGCCCCGCGTGCTGCTGCTGCTCTGCTTGTTACGCGCGCGTTTTTCTTCCCCCCTTCTCGTGAAATCTTGATTCAGAGCTGAGAGAGGCTAGGATTTAGGGCTAGAGAGGGTATCCTAGTTTCTTTCCTTCAAATACTAGAGAGGAGATGAAATGGAGGATTTAGGGTTTCAAGTTCTTCACAAATGAGAGGGAAAATTGCAAAATTTGGGAGAGGAAGAGGAAGAGGCAAGCTTGGTAGTCAACCCTTGGGATTGCAAGTAACTAGGTGGGGTTCTCTCATGTTGCCAATTGGCCAAGACCCCCTCTCAAGATGCCACATGGAAACCCCAATCTCAAAGAGATCTTAGCCCTTTAATCTTCCCCCTTGCATGCATACCTACCACTAAAAAAATATTAGGGTAAGCTTAGTTGATTAAGGGGATGTGAAGGATTAGTTTGAAATTATCTTTTACCATTGCTTAAGTCATAAATTTGCCCAAAATACATGCACATAAGCCTTCATGCCATACATTTTTAGTCACCACAATCAAATAGTTAATAAAAACTTTTAGAAAGGGGAGTGGGTCAACTAATTAAGCTCAAGTTGTTGACATTAAAATATGGGAGGGTGACTACTTCTAGATAATGCCTTAAACAAAAATTCTTAATAATTAAGATGAGGAGAAATTAGATAAAATAAAATTTTGGTTGTTACACATCACCTCCTTCACCTTCTTTTTCATTACTCCATCAAAATCTAACTCCTCCACCAAATAACACCACCACCAAAGCAAGCACCTTTCCCTTTCTCTCTCCCTCCTCCTCTCTGTATATTGCTGACGCGGATCTCACCCCCGCGTCCAGGCAACGCCTTAACGCGGATCTTCGCGTTCTTGGCATCTGTTTAAACGCGGCCTTCGCGTTCTTGTACTGACGCAACGCGGAGTCCATGCCCGCGTCTGTGTCCCTTTCATGTCTGCATGACGCGGAGCTAATGCTCGCGTCTGTGTTCTTCTCATGCTAACGCGACGTGGAACCCATGACCGCGTCCGCGTTCTTCTCGTGTCCTGACTTGAACGCGGGTCTCGAACCCCGCGTTTGTGGCACCTTTGCGACGCGATTCCCGCGTCTGTGACTCCCGCGTCTGCGACTCCCGCGTCTCACTCTCAAAACCCGCGTCTCCCTGTGCACTCTCTCCTTCCATATACTTCTCTCTAGTTTTCCTCTCTCTTTCTCTCTCTAACTCTTTCTCTCTCCTCTTCACTTATTATATTTATGGCTCGTACGCGAGTTTCATGGATTTCAGAGTTTTCGGTTCTTCCGGAGATTTAGGCGAGTGTCCTCGCTCTCGCCTCCATTTGGGTTTCCCCGCTTTGTCGGGTCGACATGTATTTTATTCCATGTTTAAATGTATTTTACTGCTTTATACCATGCGTGGCCGACCCTTCGTGGTCGTTGAACTCTGGGTTTCTGCCCACTCTTGGGATGGCTGGTGGCCACTGAGAGTGCGCTTAAACCCCGAGCGTTCTTGGTCTCTCAGCCTTCAGCCTCCGGTCTCTCACTATCTCGAAAGGGAAGTGATTGGGACCGTCAGGTCTCTCAGCCCTTCAGCCTCTGATCTCTCACTATCTCGAAAGGGAAGTGATTGGGACCGTCAGGTCTCTCAGCTCCGCATGGTTATCATGATCAGCGTTCAGCGCTTTGCCACTAGATTCTTCTAGGCGAGATGCTGCCGGAATTCCTACTCGCACCTTAAGCTGAGTTGTCTCGATAACCTTGCCAGACGCTCCAGTGTTAAATACTGTTTGCTGTCTGTACACTCCAGCTTGCTCAGCTCCGCTTGAATGTGCTCAGCTACTATTCTATCACATGCCATGTATTTACCTGATGTGTTAACACTTGGCATGCCATTACTTCATATCTGTCAATTACATGCTACTATATAACACCTGTTTGTATCACCTGTCAAGTGATGTGTTATCACCTGACACCAGACATGCTACTACTTGGCAAGACCCCTTGTTATGACATGACTTGTCACCGGACTAATATCAATCTCTTGACATGACTGGTTACCTGTCTAATATCACCATCTTGTCATGCTATCCCTTGACACCCGGCATGATATACTTGACCTGTGATTATCTCATTTACGGGAATACTATACTTGTTATCCTGTATTATATATACAGTGACCTGAATTTATAGTACTCATGTACTCCTGAACTCCTGATCATGTCTTGTACCTGCTATTCCCGTAAATTGATAATCACATATTAAATTCTAATAAGACAACTTGCACCCGGTTTGGGGAAAATTGATGGGCCCTGATTAATCATGTTTATGGTGGTCTTATCGAGCCGCGCGTGGCCACATACTTGAGGGATCACCTGGCGGCCACCAGGGATTCCGTGGGGTGTGCTGGCACCCCTACTCCTGTCTATTCTTACCGGGTATGCACACGCCCTAGGCCTATTTCTATGGTATCTGCGATACTCTATTCCTGTTCGGGCGTAAATAAGTCCCGGTACCTAGCGGATACTCCTGAACCGTTGTCCCGGGCATGTACGGGGCCCATCCGAAACATGATTCTTCGATCTTTATCAGTTTCCAAATAACTTGCTTTATAAGTTGTAAGTGGAGGTATGTGGAATGGGACGCATACCGAAGCCCGCAACTTAGACGGCCCCAATTATAATAAAATGCGAATATGCGATTTGATGTGTTATTTTGTAACTCGGGTTGTACGCGCTCGGATTACGGTGACATGGGATAAAGGTATATAGATGAGGGTTTCCTTATTTGGATTATTCCTTCGAGGTACTAGTCTCATGGGGCCGTGACCTAAGCTTGTACAATCGGTTTGCTCGTAATCGATTTTATTTGGTTTTATCGGTTTTTATCGGTTTTATGTTAGTTTAGGAGATATCTGGTGTTGCCCTATCTACTTTACTTCTCATCTCTTTACCTTCTCTTATCTTATTATACCATGAGTAGTTCCTGCTTGATATCACTTGTTTTATATCTACTTGCTCCTGCATGCTTACCTATGCTCGCCACTTGGCATTCATATCACCACTCGCCTGGGGAGTTCTATCTGACTCCCCTGGATCCTCATGTCCAGGTCATGGAGTTTGGAGCGTGTGGATTCTCCCAGTTGTTGATCAGAGTGGCGCAGCTGAAGCGTGGATCTCCAGCAGACCGTCTGGAGCCTTATCCTTCCAGGCCCCCTGTGCGCCTCTCGAGTTTTCCTTTTGTAAACTCGTGAGTGCCTTATACTGTTCATACATGTACATCTCTTTGTATTCTCGCATTTGCGCCTATCAGTGATGTAATATTCTTGTAATATTTATCACCTCTGGTGATAACTTTGTAATTGTACTCATATGTTAGAATGTATAATGCACCATTTGCTTCCGTACTCTGATTCTTGCCTGTACTGATGCTTAGCGTATATACGTGAGGGTATTTCTGACCTGCGTATATACGTCGCAGTAACGTCTCCATACCCGCCGGGATCGGGGCGTTACAAGCAGCTTTCCCAGACCAAATTTTCAATGGAGTTTACCTCCTATCACAGTCGATCCATTTATGAGATGGCTAGCATACACAATCGCCTCAGCCCAAAACGATTTGTCTAATCTTGCATTAGACAACAACCACCGAACCTTCTCCAGTAAGGAACGATTTACTTTCTTAGCCAACCCATTTATACCTTCTGTGAAGTGAGTACCAATACCGGTGTTCTGACCAAATCGTAGGAATTGGTTCATGTCTCTTCCAGCATTACCAATCATAGCTCCTTGATCTTCCTACCTATCTTTTTCTCCATTCTTCCTCTCCACTTCACCAACATATCTAGGGCTTCACACCTTTATCTCAAGGGATATATCCAACAATGCCTAGATAAACTATCAATAAAAGAGACAAAGTACCTGTGACCTCCAAGCGATGCAGTCTTAGCAGGTCCCCAAACGCTTACGTGAACACAATCAAGAAGACCTTCTAAGTGGTGAGTACTGGTGCTGAATTTTACCTTCTTCTTGTCCAGAACGCTGTGTTCACCCTCCAAGTTGCAGGTAACAGCACCTTCCAATGATCCCTTCTTTGCAGGAGTTCGCAAAGACTTTTCTCCTTCATGTCCGACCTTCACTTGCCAGACCTTCGTGCACCCATCATCTGAAGAAGTAGAAGTCTCTACCTGACCTGTAACCATACTACCCTTCAAGTAGTAGAGATTGTCCCGTCGGACGCCCTTCATTACCACCATCGAGCCTTTGATCATCTTGAGAACACCATCTCGTATAGATATCACAAGACCCAATGCTTCCAAAGCGCCAACAGAAATAAGATTCCTTTTGAGTTGAGGTACATACCTCACCTCCTTCATTTCTCGTACTATCCTATCATCTATCTTGATACGGACTGTACCCATCCCTTCTATATTACACGGATGATCATCACCCATGACCGTGTAACATCCATCTAGCTTCTCAAAACTAAAAAATCAGACCCTGTTCGGGCACACATGATAGGTGGCTCCGGTATCTAAGATCCACTCAGCCTTATCTGAGTAATCAACAGTAGGAGTAGTAACAGGAGAGAGAATACCGATGAGTCTTCATCCGATCCATCTGCCTGTGCGAGATTCCTCTCGGTGTTTGACCCCACCTTCTTACCTTTGGCCTTCGGGCAATCAACTTTCCAGTGCCCTAGTTCCTTACACAAGGCGCACTGATTCCTCTTCAGATCTCTAAAGCCTGATCTGAACTTTGACCTTCCCTGATCTTCTCTTTACTTCCTATTGGAACTTCTGCCTCTTACTGCCAATGCCTCTGCTGTTGTGCTTCCCGAAGAAGACAATTTATCCTGTCTCCTTACTTCATAACTCACAAGAGCAGCAGACACCTCACTGTAGTTAAGGGATTTTCTTCCATTGAGCAATGTAAGAGTAAAGGTCTCATACTCTTCCCTAGGAAGAGAGTTCAAAAGAATTACCGTCTTATCCTCTTCACTGGTCTCCACATCCACATTAACTAGATCTGTAAGAAGCTTCGTGCAGCAATTCAAGTGTTCATTGATGGAGCATCTTCTTTGCATCTGAAAACCATAAAGCTTACTGTTCAACTGCAATCGCGATTCTATACTTTTCGTCAGGTACTTCTTCTCCAGGATCTCCCACAGCTGCCTCGCAGATGTCTCATGCAACACATGATACTTGATGTCTTATGTCAAACAAGACCTGATCAAGCCACACGCCAAACGGTTCATCTTGTTCCAATCTTCTTCAGTTGTTGATGCGCGCTTCTTCTCTAACCGTAGAGTGTCTTCGAGGTTTGATGCCGTCAGCGCATTCATCACCTCACACCTCCACATACTAAAGTTGTTCGTGCCGTTGAACTTCACCACATCAATCCTTGGATGTGGATTCATAGATCTCACCGACGTACTTTCTTCAGCCATCTTCTCAACTGATTCCTCAAAGCAATGCGAAAACAAACGGAGTTAGATAAAACAAACTAGATAAAGACAGGATCTTTACCTCCACGCAAAACCCTCGAAGAGTTTCCGAAGCAATCTACTCCTCCAAATTATTCCTCGAGCAATCTACACGCTGTTTTGAGATCGACACACAATCCCACAAACAATCCCAACGCTGCTCCGAGATCGACACACGATCTCCGCCAAACAGCAACTGATGTCCTTGAATCAATAGATGATCCTACGCCGAACCTGGGATGCTCTGATACCAATTGTTGTGCGCACGGGGACAACAACCTCTCTGAGGAATCCGCCAATGCCAGGCGGAGACTTGATGCAGTCGGAGAAGTAACCAACACGACAGAACAACAAACAACAGAGAAAAATAATCAACACAGTATTTAACGAGGTTCGACAACATGCCTACGTCCTCGGGGCAAGGGAGAGAGAGATTTTATTGATTCAACAATCAATACAAACTAATACAAGAGGAAAACTTGAGGAGATTCTTCGGGATACAATACATGAGGGCTCTAGTCCCTATTTATAGCCACAGAGTCCCTAAGGAAACCCAGATTGAATTCGATCCCATCTAGAAAAGAAATTCAAATCCAAAAGGAATGTCAAAACGCGCCTGTCGGTCGACCGGCCCATGCCACGGTCGACCGCGCCCAACCGAGAGCAAAGGCATGTCAGTCGGTCGACCGGGCCAATCGACCGCTCTCTGCCACGGTCGACCGGGCGGTCGATCGGGCGCACGTCGTGCACGCCGGTCGATCGGGCGGTCGACCGGCCTCCTCTACCGGTCGACCGGGAGCACAATCTGGCCTGCTCCAATGCGCCATTTCTCGCTCCTTGATTTTCGATCTCTGTGCTAACTTCCTCTACCCTCCTATCTCCTCTCTCCCACATTAACTCCCTTGGCACCTCATCTAGCTAGCGATAAACTAAGCGTGTAAACATTTTGACGTAAGTTGACATTTTTCTTTACTGGTCGTCATTCTCACGTTGTTCTTGAGTCTGCGCTAGATATATAGCGCGTGCCTAACACCGGGTCAATTTTCTGCATCCAACATCTTTTCTTACTCGAGATCAACAAAGCTTATCCCAATTTAATCATGGCTCTCTTTCTTGATCACTGACTTTCTTCTCTAAGCTAGTTGGCCGCCATGTCCTATGGTTCTCTAATGATTTCTTCTTCTTCGTTAGGCACGGTATCCTCATTCTCATCGATCAGCTCTTCTACCAGCAATCGTCTTCACTCCTCTGACAGATCTATCACTAACCATCTTTTCTCGTAAAAACCGGCGTCTCTTCTTCTCTGACTGGTCTCATTTTCTTCAGTTGAGTTAGAAGATCTCTCAAAACCTCTACTTAACTGAGTTTAAAGATCTCTCAAAATCCCCTCTTCTACTGAGTTTAGGGATCTCTCAAAACTCATCTATGCCCTCTGTTTAACTGATCTTCTTTTCCATCAATGAATCTCGTTGTACTCAATGTCCGCCAAACTTCAAACTAAAACGACACCAAGGATTTTTGGACTACTCTTTGTATTCTAGAGATATTTACAGGCTTAATGCCTGCCTTGCGACACACAAAAGAGGCTTAGGTTAACCTTTAGAAAGTGCTCCGCGTTGATCGAAATTCATCTCTCTCTCCCCCCACCCCCTTTTCACATGATGATTTCAATTATCTGACATCTTTGGGTCATCACACTCATCAAACTCTCAATGTATTATCCATCATGAGTTTGTGAGGGGATGCTTATGACTTTACAAATTTTGTTTATTGGTCTTTGAAGAGCATCCTAAGGGATCAACATCAACTTTCAGATTTTAAGCAGATATTTTTAAACGTTTTTTAGATATTTTCTTTTTCTTTTATTCAAACTTATAATTTTCTTTCATCGTGAGTTTGAGAGTGAGTGTTAAAGAGCAATATTAGGATTAGAATTTTATAATACTAATTATATTAGGAGCAGATATTTTCTTATTATGTATTTGTGATGGCTATATGTTCAGACATTGTCCGTATCAATAATAATACATAATTGTTAGTTTCTTCAACATTTAACACTTTTTTCTATTTTAAGTTGAAACTTGTTCATTTTTTGCTGGGACCTTCTTTTAGGGCCTGTTTGGTTCGTTGCAAAACGTCGCAAGTCGTAAGTTGTAAAATGAGAATGGAAAAAGTGAACTGTAGCAGTGAAAATATATTGTGTTTTACGGTGTTTGGTTGATAAAGTGATGTGTAAATGGAAAAGTATATTGTGTTTTACGGTGTTTGGTTGGTAAAGTGAAAGTGTAAATGGTAAAGTATTTTGTGTTTTACGGTGTTTGGTTGGTAATGTAAAAGTGAAAGTGGAAAAGTTGACCACAAAATTAACTGTAGCAGTGATTTAAATATTATAAATACTATTAAATTAAATCTAATATTGCAAATTAAATTGTATTAATAAATTTGAGATAAAAAATTAATAATCTTAATATTTTATTTATAATAATAATATTAATAAAATATTAGTATAAATAGTAAAATATTACTAAAATATTAATTAAATAAATGATATAAAATTTTAAGAAAATCTAAAGAACATTAATAAAATTTTTAAGAATACTAATAAAATATAAATATTAAAAAATGTTAAAAGAAATAAAATATAGTAAAAATATAGTAATAATATTAAAAATACTTGAAAATTATTATAGTAAAAATTTTATTATAATATTATTGTAATATTATAGAAATATAAAATTAACAAAGTAAAATATAATTATAATTTAATAATAAATTATCATTATAGTATTATTATACTGAATTATTATTACAATATTAACATAATAAAATATTAATATAATAATAAAAATATTATGATATTAATAAAGTATTTTTTATATTAAAAATTAAATAACTAAATATATAGTAATTTTATATTAAAGTATAATATTGTTATATTAATAAAATATTTACTCTAAATAAAATAATAAAAAATGGAATAAGTATTAATAAAATAATAAAATATTAAATAAAATATTAAATAAAAATAGTAAATTAAAATAGTAAAATATTAAATATTAAAACAATATTAAAAACAATAAAAAATTAAAGATTAAAAATATAAAATAATTAAATACTTAAATAAGAAATTGAACACTATTTAAAATATTAAATTTAAAAATATTAAATTATATATTGATTATCAAGTAACTGTTTTGAATTGGTGTACTACAAGTGAGAGTTACATGACCACAAAATTAACTGTAGCAACTGCAAGTGAGAAAATATGAGTGTAAAAGTGAGAATTAAATGACCACAAATTTAACTGTAGCAACTGCAAGTGAGAAAATATGAGTGTAAAAGTGAGAATTAAATGACCACAAATTTAACTGTAGCAACTGTAAGTTGGAAAAGTTTTGCATTTTGCAAATGGAAACAAACAAGTGAAAAGTGTAAAGTTGCAAAACTTTTTACATTTTGCAAAGTTTTGCAACCAACCAAACAGCCCCTTAGTAAAGAAAGCAAAATAAAACAAACATTGAAAAGGAAAAAGGTATTTTACAGAGAAACCCCTGACATTTTAAGAATTTCCATATAACCCCCTAAGGTTTAAAAACGAACCCATTAACCCTCTAAGGTTTAAATATGCACACATTACTTTAAATATGAACATATTAACTCCATTGACATCTCATCTTTCTTGCGATAAACTTAGTAGTGTAACCCGCTTGAAGCCTGATATAAAATATAGATTTTCAATAATAATTATCTTAATACTTTCCTGGTCTTTCTCATGATAAAAGACCATCCAACTCAACCCATGCCTAACTCAACCCGACAAAACTCGGACCCATCCAACTCAAGGTTCGGGCTGGCCTCGGGTGGAGTTTGGGTTAACCCGACCCTCTTGCACCCCTTCATCAACCAATGGATTATATTCAAAACCAATCGAATGGAAGTTCTCCCGCAACTCTTTCACAAACTTTGTCGGTCCGTTTGTTTTCATCCGCAAAGAGAGAGCAGCTGGAGCAGTAACGCTCCTCTCTTTTCTTGAGTACCCTCCACCCTTCCACCCCCTCCTTCTTCTTTCATCCTCTTTTTTTTTCACCAGTAAAATTCTGTCGGTTCTCACCGCAAATATTATATGCTTGTTTATCAGACAGAATGTTTTTTTTTTTTTTTTCCAACCTTTACCCTCACTCGGATCGGTGACGGTTCAGGATTAAGGGCCATTTCGTAATTTACGTTCTCACTAGCTTTAGAGCACACGCAGTCTCTCGTCGAGCAACCCAGAGAGCAGCCCCGAGACCTCGGTATGTATCAATTCGTGCTCCAAATTTCCTCTCTTTTTCCTTTTTATTTTTATAAAATTCTTCCTCTTTTTCATTTAATCCGATCACGTTGCAGTATGATTTAGTCAATTTTATTCGAAATTTATATATTATCTCTAGGCTTCTACCCATCTCGATCCGATCGGTTCTATTTCTAGCTTCTTTTTTTCTGTGGAAATTTCTGAAAAAAATCTTTTGTTCTGATTGATCTCGAAGAGAATAATTTTTTTTATTTATCATATACATTATAGTTCAGTAATTATCGGTTTGAAATTTTAGGGTTTGTATTAGCTATTGGTATCCCCATGGATCTGTCCTATTAGGTTAACAGGGCACTAGATTTTCGGAGAATCTCGTTAGTTATTATCGCAATGAGCTATTTTCCCTGACATGTCAAACCCCTAATTTGAGAAAAAATGGCAGCACTTGTTGCAGTAGTTTGGGATATTGATCGCAAAGGGTAAGTTTAGTTTACGGAAAATGAACCTTGATTCACTATGGGATTTTAACGGAACTTACTGCATTTATTTGAGAATCGATCCCTTTATTGTCCTTGGAAAGCCATGTATAACATTTGTGTTCACTCCTTTTGATTTAGAGTAGATATCATTTTTCTACTTGTTGGAGTGATAATGTTGTTGATTTAGTTAGTCTATTATGGTTCGGTTGAGGCTTTGATTGGATAACTTATAATAATTTATAGGATGTTTTTTTAACTGGGAAGTTTCTATTGGTCGATTATTTTTAATTTCCATGCCCTAGTTCTTAGCAATTACTCATTTTCCACCAATCCTACTTGTGTCATTGTTGTTGCTTTTGTTCCTTGGAATACCAGTTTTCTCTTGATTGTGCAGTCTTATTTGTGGTTCCTCCCTTTAAAGTTGCAGTCTGGATTTGTATTTGCGTAGTTCAAATTTAAAGACAGTTCATTGATTTTTTGTCTTCTTTATACTTTGTTTTGTTATTCTTTTCCTAAATTAGCTTTTGTTTGTCCATGTCAGCTGACAAGATTTTAGTGTTCGCCTTCTTGAAAGAAAAGCATGGATGAGTCGGAGCTTAGGCATTTGGAGGATGAGGACACTCCAATCATGAAAACAATTAAAGGAGCAACCATGGGTTTAGCTACTGGTACCATTTGGGGTACAATTGTTGCCACATGGTACGATGTGCCTCGTGTAGAGAGAAATGTAGCACTTCCAGGGCTAATAAGAACATTGAAGATGTGTGGCAATTATGGTCTCACCTTTGCTGCCGTTGGAGGGATCTACATTGGTGTGGAGCAATTGGTGCAAAAGCAGAGGATGAAGAGGGATTTTATCAATGGGACAGTGGGTGGTTTTGTTGCTGGAGCATCAATCTATGGCTTCAAAGGTGATTTTGTTCTTCCTTTTGGACTTTTAATGGATGTAAACTGTCATAGTATTTTTCATATCATGCATGCGTCACACAGAAGTATAGAGTTAACATAATTTTTGATATTCTGGAATGACTTTTTATTTTTGGAAAGATAAGTATATGACATTAATTTATAGAACTCAAATACAAAAGCATCCTGATTTCAAGCCCTGATAAGGAAGGAGAAAGGACCTTGTCATCACTCTTCACTTATCAAGAACTCAAAGTTGGATCCTTATACAATTCAGAGTCAGCTTTAGGGAAGTAAAACCCCAATTACACAAAATTACTTGATGTTTACAACCATTCTTGCTCTTCTAGATACATTGCTGCATTAACACCTGGATGTCCTCATATAGTTCCCTAAATACAAATATCGTGTGTTTGCTTTGATGCTGGAAAGTTCTATTGTTCCTCTCCCTCAATATATGTCACACCCGCTTCCTAAAATACGCTGAAACGGAGTCGCGACGAGAGTCAGCAACGTCGTCAGAGTATCTGATATTGTAAACCACAACTCAGTACATCAATAAATAAGTTCTCTCCTTTCTATCAATCTACTCTAATCCTTTATATCCGTCGGTCTGTCTGAATCTCAAAATAATGGAATAAACACTCAGTTACCTTTAACCAATCATCACTATCCAATCCGATACAATATCATCAATTTACTCCCACTTTCATCAATCTCAATCACAGATCCAAAATAAAGTAACAAATCTACTACATATCTGTAAAATCCACTAGTTCAGGTAAATTCATACGCATATTCTTTAAGCCAAGTCAACTCCACTCCAATCGAGACTATTGATAATCCAAGTCCAAAATCCAATTTTTTTATAAAGCTACATCACTTTTAAATATATACTCAATATTCAATTAAATTCTCAGCTAAATATTATCCCAAATCTAATGTAAAGAATGTAAATCTCAGGTCAACTCCAACTTTAAATAATTACCACACACACACACATATATATCCGAGCATCAAGAAAACTAGTCTTTAATAAAGCGACATCATATTTAATCCTTCCTCAATATCCAAAAGGATTCCTATCTAAATCATCATCAAATATATGTCTGATATTTTATTCACACAAAATCTTACCATCTACCCACAACAACAAACCAATGAACTCAAATTCAATCCAACTTATATGCTTAGATTATCACAACTAGATCTAAATCCGAAGTGGTAAATATCTACACATGAAATGATAGAACAATAATATCTAAGTGGTAAAACAACAAATCCATAAGCATATAAATGTCAAGATACATAAATCATCACTTAATAATTCCCCGATCAATATATTTAATCATCGGTGCCATAAAATAACTTTAAGTATTCCAATTTAGTCGCCTCCCAATATTTTGTACAAAAATGGTATAATCGAATATCATTAATTGGTAACCATTAAACCATTAGCAAGTCAGATTCAAATCATCACTAACTCCCATACTATCCAAATCCTAGATCCATTATTAAACTCATCAAGAACTCATATCTCACATGTAATAATAGATTAAACACTTCATTAACTCACATGAAATGATAAAGATAAGCGCTCAAATAAAACAATCGAATAAAGGGAATACTCACATGCAAGTACATAATAGAAACACTCATGATCAATTTAAATAATGATAAAAAATATTCAATAAACATTTACATGAAATGATAAATTAAACACACAATTAAATGAACAAATAAGACAAACACTCACATGAAATAACGCGGATCCGGATCTAAATCCCCATCAGGTCTGCACTGCACGAACTGGTCCGGATCTCTGAATCGTCTCGCGTGTCGGGTCTTCGAATCGCCTAGCGTATCGGGTCCACAACGAACACGAATTCGGGTTTTTTGTTACCGGGAACGGATCTAAAAAATTCGATCTGGTTCATTGGGCTTGACGAAAAATGAGAAAATAAATGAAAAGGAGAAAGATTTGAGATGTTGGGCTCTGGGCTGTGAATGAAAGGAAAATAGAAATGAATTCGGAAATGAAGTCTTGGGCTTGGCCTAAATTGCTTAGGCTTGGGTTTTGGGCTTGGCCATAATTAAAACTTACAAAAGAAAGAAATAAATAATAATAATAACAATAATAATAATTATAACTCATACAAAATAGTAGTTAATCTCTTGATACAAATTACATCTACATTTTAAAATACTATTTTTATTATTAAATCATGTATTTGAAAATATGGGTATTACAATATATCAAGGTTCTAAATATCGGATATCGAGATCGTATCGGATGGAGTTTTTCATATCGGATATCGGATATCAGGGGAGATATCGGGGATACGCGCGCATATCGGGCATTCAAATCAGACACTATATGTAATGAAATATTGATAATTAAAAGTTGGTTTAGTGTTATAGAATATAAATATCATCTACCAAATAAAAATGATGCAATATACATTCAAAGACAATAAAAAATAATGTACATTTGCAAGCAGTCGTGCAATAAATGAGTTATTTCATACCGGGCGATATTTCGGGCGATTCATGTCCCGATATCGGGCGATTTATCGGCCAATATTTCAAATATCGATCGTTTTTTGTTGCAAAAGATATGGCGAACGATTTTCCTATATCGTATAGGCAGCAGGTAAAAAAGGAGATATCGGCCGATATCTCGGCCGACTCGGTCGATATTTAAAACAGGGCAATATATGTCATATAATTGCAACAAAGACTGATTTTGCTTGTAAGAATGCTCTGGCTTTTTCCTGAATTGTTTTTGCAGAAGAGTAGCTTCATCATGCAATGATCCAGTTGTAGCTTGCAGACCTGACTTCAGCTTGCACACTTTTCAGAGGTAGGCTGTGAAGGGGCATTGAAAATAGATATGCTCCATAGTTTCAACTTTTGACATGCATAAAACACAATTCTCCCCAAGTGTTACCCCAGTGGACTTAAGAAAATACCTGGTAAGTAGTTTGCCATGGAGAGATCTTAGCAAACAAGTAGACATTTTATGGCTATGTTCACTAAACCAGATCACTAAGTGGAAAGGAAGATAGGATGTTTAATCCTTACATGATCCCAACAACTTTTGAAATTTTTTTTTTTGCCTTGAAGCATTACCGGTCCATGTATGTGCATGTGAGGACTAGTCGCTAGCTATGGGGTCTTTGACTTTGAACCACAGTTCAAAGACTCGGCCGAGTCGGAGACGAGTCGGCCGAGTCGTATCCGTCTCGATCCGCTCTAAGACGAGTCCGAGTCACGAGTCGGTCGACTCAACTCAGGGAAGACCGACTCGGCCGAGAATCGGAGTCGACTCGGTCGACTCGGCATTATGATGATGATTTTGTACCTCATCGCAATTCAATGTGAAAATAACTATATTAACATGTATTTATGAATGTAGTTTGTGCAATTTACTATATTGTGCATGTATTTTGATATGCTTTTACCGACGACGCGTGTATTTATATTTTCACTTTATGTTTAGTGTGCTAGGTGATATTTTTGGACATGTAATAAATGAATGTGAAAATCTACATTTTTTAAAGATTTGTCGTGATTTTTTCAGAATTTTTTGAGCTTTATATGTAGCGTTTTGCGCGTATCGCCCGATACCGATCCGAGTCGCCGAAACCGATCCGTCTCAGTGCCCGCCGAGTCGGCGGCCGAGACCGCGACTGTGAACCATGCTTTGAACTCATTAGGAATTTCCAAGTACATGAATCTGTCAGTACAGCTTCAGCATCCTGAATAATATTATTCCTCAAATAGTGCTCTTTCATCTGTTTAGCCCATAAGAAATCTCAAGTACAAAGCATCCAGAATAATTTGATACCTAAGGCTTCATTGTTATCCTTAATCATTCTTATTTCAACACCCCCGCTTGTTTAGGTCTGCACAAATTCGGTAATGACCTCTGCGTGTTGGTAGTTGTTCATAATTCAGGAAAATGCTATTGTCCATTGATTGTGATAGGGACGGTGCTCTCTTTTCTAGTGCATACATTCTCTAATGTTCATTGTTGATGAGTATCCTAGCCCTGTGGTATTCTCTAACAACTCGATCATTTAATGAAGTTAAGGAGAAAAATAAAAAAAATCAAAGTCAATAGTTTTTTTTTGCACCATGGCTTTACTTTTGACCTTGAAGAATTTCCCATAGATTGATAAGTGTCTTTTTATTGTTTTTTATGCACTTTGGTCCTGTTCTTGCCACAATTTTTTTGCATCAATAAACGCGTAGCCTCCAAATAGGTTGGTTTCTGAACTATATCCCAAATTTGACTTGAATCTGAGTTCACTTTCACATATTGTAAACAAACAAGCAAATTTGCTAGACCTGTATCCTAATTCAGTTTGAAAATAGTAATGGAATCCATAGATGGTCAAATCTGAATTTACAACCAACTTTTATGGGGTAAATTCAGATTCTTTGCACCTTTAACTGGAAGGTTTTTGTATATTTTCTTGAAGAGCCTGTGTCATTGCCAAAATGTTTCTGAACTTTGAATTCGAGTTGCTTTAAACCGTGGATCTGTATGCATCATGGTTGGATGCCCGTTTTTTTCTTTATAGCCTTTAGCTGGAAGAAATTCTTGCTTGTGTGGTTGAAAGCGGTGGCTTTTTGTTGTTTGCAACAATGTTATTTTATGCATATGCATTATGTGTCTGCTCAGGAGGCACATAATGGATAATGGGATTATGTGCTATTATACGGAAAAGTATTTCTATATGTATATATATTAAATGCAACACCTCAATAAAAAGAAGAAAAATTTAGAAATGTTGGAGAAAATTTATAAAAGAAGTTCAGAGTGAGCAACTAACATTTAGGTATCACGTAAGAAACTAGCAACAAATCTTAACACCTTAACATTCTTAACATAATAAAACGAACACCTAACTTGAAATATTAAAGCAATTAAACAAGTTTTTGTTTAGCTTCTCTCCTATATTTCTCTAATATCTCAAATGTACGATCGGATAGGATTCTGGCAAGGCACTTGAATTGGAATATCAAGAGTACACACACTCTATACAACATAACTGCAAGGGAGTGATGAACCCAAGGTTTTTCCTTCATGTCATCCGTGATGGCTATGACCAGAGCTTTTGAGGGGTATTTTATATCATGTCCTTTTATGTTTCCTTACTTTCTACTTCTTTTTCATTAAGGTTTTATTAGTTAAATGCAGGCTCAATGAAAATTTGAGAACTACTACTAAGAGAAGGTTCAACTATAACTCATGGAATTTTATCACACAATTAAGTACAACGATCTGGATTAGGATGTAAGAGGTGCATTACGAGTGGATAGAGTGGAAATAGGTACCATATTTTTATAGGTTTTTTTCAGCATATGGTTCTATATATTGGTTTGTTTGAATATAAACTTTTTAAGACATATTGTTAATAAAGAATTCCCATTCATCTTGAGTACATAGTTTAGCCAAAAGCTAGTGTGACATCAATGTAACGGACTAAGAACTCAAAAGAGAAAAAATGATTTTAAATTTCTTGTATGGAAATATTTAAAGCAATATAATATCTCAGCATAACTCATGTTAATCAAGATATTATGTCATTAAATATTTTGTGTGCTTTCAATATTTTATGCATCTAGACGCATTCAATATATTTGTATATGAATTTGGATATCTTTGCTACTACTATATTCATGTCCATATCTTAAACAGATGGGATATCTATCAATATTCGCTAAATTATAACTTTTGTTTGGTTTTTTCCCGTTTTCTTTGTACTTTTTTGAACAAAAAGCATAGTCGGTCTTAACTTGGGAGCTCTCATAATTCAATTCCACATTTCTTCATTAGCCAAGCCTCAATGGCAATATTCCAAAAAACTAGGGAATCTAAATAATATAGTCCGAATTATTCATAACAATTCGCACACATATTAGTAGCTGAATTTATTAAATCTTACAATTATATCACCAAAGACACTATAGTCTGTGTGCGCGCGGTAAGCATTATAATAGTGTTGGAAAATTAGTTTCATTCCCCCTTTGCTGAATTTATACATCTTTTAGTTCCTAATATAATTTTAGAAGTTGTGAGGAAAGTCAAGAGGCATGTGAGAAATATATTTCTATATCTCAAAATAATTTGATTGTGCCTGTACATGTCAATGATATAGCTACACATGATACTCAGTATATGCACATAGTAACCTCATATTGCTACACTAGGAATGCCCATGCCAGCGACACCAGGGTTTGAGAATGGCTTAAGTCACTCATAAGGGACAATGCCAGGTGCACATCTATTTTTGAGATTTTGGTCTCTACCTGCTCATCAATTATCGTTTCAATCTCCCTCAATCTCTCATGAAACGTCACATCTACTGTCCTAATCACAAAATCTCCCCCCACCTAATTGTCCATACCTATATCAGAACTGTAGTCCACATCGAGACGTGGCTCGACAACACATCCCAGCCATGCCATAACTTGTGTTGCCTGCAATGACAAGGTTGGTTGGAGTTTGTTTGGGCCAACAGGGCTCGTCTTTTTGTCTGACTTTGTCGAGTTCTTAGGAGGTTTGTGTCAATTTGTGTGACATGGAGCTTCTAAGGGATATGATCATTTGTCTCGTGTTCAATGTGGACATAAGCCTATTAAGTACCTTTGTGTATCCCAAACCTTGCATCTTCATCATATACATTGCCATCCGAGAAGAGATGTATGAGAGTTGAAATTAAGGACATTCTTGATGACGAGATCACGCCATCCAGTCGAGGTTACCAGCAATACTTAGTTTGCTAGTGTGGATGGTCCAGTTTATATTGTTCATAGTTGAGGGGTTGAGGAGTTTGAGCACTCAACCCGAATTTGCTTAAGGTATATTATCACCCTTTGTGTATCCCAAACCTTGCATCTTCATCATATACATTGCCATCCGAGAAGAGATGTATGAGAGTTGAAATTAAGGACATTCTTGATGACGAGATCACGCCATCCAGTCGAGGTTACCAGCAATACTTAGTTTGCTAGTGTGGATGGTCCAGTTTATATTGTTCATAGTTGAGGGGTTGAGGAGTTTGAGCACTCAACCCGAATTTGCTTAAGGTATATTATCACCTTTAATTTATGAGGTGAATTCTTTCGAGTCAAGAGTGTTGATGGGAATCATGCTATCATGCCATTTAATTTTTAGAAGCAAATCTAGGATGGTTATTTTCAATGGAAGTTCAAAAAAGTATATTCCTATGTTGCCTCTAGTACTGTCAAAATTGCATTGCCTTTTAATGTCTGGCCAAGTATAATTAGACATTAATAAAACCACCCAAAGTCTGCAAAAGATGATGGAAAGACACTTTGTGATGGGCCTTATTGTTAGTTTTTCTCTTAGTTTAAGAGGTCAAATTAGTATTGAAAGCAATAAAGTGAAGGTTCTTATGCATGAATTCAACAAACGAAGCAAGTTCAATGAGATGAAATGGACATATATGGATGAGAACTTCAGCTCAATGTGTAGAATCCCCCCTGGAGGGACTAAAGATGGATCTAAGAGATTACAGTGGTATGTTAGATAAATTGCTGCCTTGAAGTGCTTTAGGGATATCTAAACCTCCTTCACATTGAAGCGAGAAACATGATGGGTTATAATAGAGACAAAGAGGAATAAGAGAAAGGGTGAAGTCTGAGAATTTTTGTTTAAGCTTTTATTAATGAAGCGTCATTTACTCTCTTGAGTAGCAAGATATGTTTTGGACCGTTTGGCTTTCTTGGACCTTGAATCTCTAGTTGGAGAATGAATGAACCCTGAACATGTACTGTACTAACACCAATGCATTCGTAACATTTCGATAATTGGAAGTTAGAGATTATGCCCGTTGTAAATATGAGTCTGTGTTGTGAATATTAAGTGCTAAACTGTACAGTCATGTCCATGAGTAATTTTGCTTTTAAAGGAAACAGGGAGAAAAATTTAAGGGTTTTTTCAGTTGTTGCATTCAAAAATTTTCTAGAGTTCTACTTTTCTGTGATGGAGACGTGATATTGTCTTGGGGTGCAGCTAATATGATGCAAGGGGACAACCCTAACCCTAATCCCCCAGATCCTGTATCCTATCACATGTCTGCTCATTCGATACTTTTTGTTTCAATTGTTGTTTGTTGCTGATTTTCAATTGCCACAATCCTGCCAAACCATTATTGTACTCTGCGCAACTTCATCTTCCCTAAGTAGTCCTCTCTTTCAACTTTAAACCCTAATTTCACTCCAATTCGTAATCCTTATCCCTACCCAGTCATTGCATGGAAGACTAGATAGCTTCAGACTTCCCTTTCCTAGGCATCGGCAAAAGATTTAGCTTTGTTATCTAATTGCTTGCTAGGTCGCTCTCCAGATTAGCTAAAGTTTTCTTATCCAAGCTCTTTAAGTTGTTTGCTATAGCTCTAGAACCAAATGTGGGGCCCTGTCAATCGTGGTTGTAGTGTGAGGGAATATCCCACACCTGATTTACAACCTAATTTACAACAAAACTATAGTGGGTGAGATAGGATTTCTGCACATCATAACAGACCATCAAATTGTCAAACGTTTTCATTTTCTGTGGTTAAAAGAAGCTCTCCAAACAAATCATAGTTAACTGATGCGTAAGATGATCTTTCTACATAGTGGAATGATACTTCTCCTTCAACTTACATTTCATCTCATCCCACTAATCGATTATCAGATTTCTCTAATTGTCTCTTAACAAAGATCTAGTAGATTTTGGTCATCCCTTGTAACTTCATCTTTGCAATTCTACAACCATGGACTTCTCATGCCACTAGAAGTAATGATCCTTGTCTGTCACTAATCGTTAAAGGCGTGAGTGTCATGTCTATCGTCAAACCTCCTCTACATTAACCTTCTTTGTGATATCGTCTTCTCTATCTCTAGGCCCACATGTTTAAGGACATAATAATCTAACCCATAGTTTGCTCCCTCGTCGCAATCATCTAGGTAATCATACTTAGCAGGAATGTGTCTCCTAGGAACTTGACCTTTTTTGTAGTCTAGCTGACTGTTAAGCGTCCCGATGTGCCTTTATTATGTCCTTTTTTCCTAACAAGCGCATTTCTACGAACATGTCTATTCTTCTTTCTCACTTCTTTGTTCTTCCTATTGGGATCATTGGTCCCTTTGGTAACTAGTTGTTATGGTCAGGTTGCCATTTTGGGTGGTGAGATCTTTAGTGAAATGCCATTATTGTGGGAATGGGCCTCTATGATTTCTGCGTGGGCATTGATGGGTCTTACTTGGGTTACAAGATCATCATTGTTTTTTGTAAGACCTTCTAAACTTTGAACAATGTACTTGGGGAGCTCTTCTGCTCATTAGACATCCTATCCTTATAGTTTAGACAACTACATGACATACACTACCCAGAGCCTAGTATCGTGCGCCATTTCTATTGATGTTGGTTTCAAAATTCAAATGCAATGCTCTTGAAGCATTGTTGGCTAGTAGTACATATTATTTCTCTACACTCCTTGTTTCTCTCTCTCTTGCTTGTTACCTTTGAATTGAGTTGCATGAAAACTACATCGTTCTCCCTCTTAGAATTCGGTTTGTTTCTCTTAGCACAAAGTAATTAAACAAAGCCCATTCATTTAAGTAAAGAGTTTGCATCCTAATGCATCCACAACCGCAAACCAAAATACTCCATCTATCTAATGATAGTCCATCGATCTAATGATAGTATATCTTAGCTAGTAATAACCAATCCAAAATATTACATCTTTGTTATTACACCCTAAATGTTGCCCAATAAACACAACATAAAAGATAATAATTGTCACTTCTTAATATGTTAACTTATAGCTATATCTCAAAATATTACATCTCTTAGCATAGAGAAATAAAATATTATAGTAATCCTTAATTTCACTGAATATTTTCAATTTAACCATGTTCTCTTAACCATGTTCTCTCAATCATCATCACAAGTCAACTAATTTCTTCATTGACAAAAACTATAGCCTTCTGTTATCTACTACCTCTACTACATTGTTAGCATTGACTTTTCTCCCATTACATGTTGGAAAAATTTATTTTAGCATCATGTGTATATCAAAGACTATAGTAGAAAAATACAATCAAAATCTTGATGTGCATAAAAGTATAATTAGTTTAGATGTGTTTCAATATAAGAAGTGAGTTACATTTACTCCATTGAAACTTAAAAGTGTGAGGGCCTATTCTCTCTACAAAGTCATAAAATGTATGGAGATTAAAATTTCAGCATACATATATTAATTGCATGTTATATTATTAGATGTTCAGAGTTTGGATGACGGACATGTCTATGTATATGTGCTCCCTCTTATTACTTTTATATATTCTAGTGTTATGTCTCTGAGTCCTCGTGTCCTACCTTTTAAGGAATTGATGTATCCTGTCTGTGTTGTGTTCGTGTTGTACCGGTGTCTGTGTACAAGCTTCCTAGCAGTTCACACTTCAGATCATGCAGTAAATAGGAAGACTTTGCCTTGCCTAATCCCACGGCATCGTGCATTTAATGCCAATATTAATCTTGTTCATCCACATGTCCTCCACGAGCCTTGTGTCCTAGATTGCAATTTTGGAATTCTCCAACAGAATCTGGTGTAATTGAACTGATCTAATGTTTTATTCATCATGTGCCATCTATTCGCTACAAACTTTTCTATGTAAACTGCAAGGTTTGAAATCTCGATATCGTTATTGGTGCTAGCCATTGGTCGATATCAAATTCGGTAACATCAGCAATAATCAGATGTATCGTCTTGGTTATATCGGCAATATCCGTGCTGTCTTGATCATATTGGCCATATTGGTTCAACTCTACATATTGGTATGAGATGTGATTTCAAACCATGGTTTATGAGAAAGGCAAGACGTTTCTGTAACTTATTATTAAAGGAAGATTTTGTTAAGGTTTGTTTTGGTTTAGAAATTTTAAGGTCACATTTAGCAGAATTCATTCGTGTCAGTATTTGAAGTGGACATTTCCAGGATATTTACAATTTACTTGGCAGAAGGAAAACAAAAAATCTACTGACCAGGAAGATTGGTTCTCTTGTCTGGTTTGGTGGGTATTGATATATGTCCTTAAGCTATGCTCTTCTGTTTGTCTCAATCCCCCTATCTGTCATAAAACTACTTGTTCAAGTTACTGGAAGGATTATTTTCGGCTTGATGAGAAACCAAATTCCTTAACCCTCGATGACGTTCTTTTGACTGAATGGCATTCATCTGGTTATTAGCTTTTAACTACTTGATGCAACATTTCTTGCCAAGCATTATTGTTTTTTAATGCGAGTATGCCTGCCTAACTGTTATTGGCTGTTAATTGCATCATCACTCCATTTCGGGATAAGGATCATATGTTGTTTGGATATACTTTTTGGAGGGCGTGCGCGCAAAAGTTTTTATCTTGAGATGATATTCAGTCGTCAAATGATATCTAGCTTACTATTGGGGTGAGAGTTTGTCTTTGAAGGCATACCCGAGATTACGTACATGATTTGCTACTCGATGCTCCAAAATCTGAATACCACCAATACTCCATTGGTTTGTGTTTGTGGTGGTTGCATATCCACGTCTCACAAGAATCCTATCTTCAGTAACCTTTTATGAAATCCTACCTTGGATGTGCGAGTGATCGAGGCGAAACTTGCACAGAAAAAACTAAGTTTAGAAATGATAAAGATATTGTGCTAATGTTTCTTAATGCTACTGTTGTAGCAAAAGTGGCTAAGCGGGCCGTGATTTACAAGGAGGGAATGCGATAGAAGCATTTTAGTATTCTTATTTAAGTTACTAAAACCAGTTAAAATATTTCTTCTTTGTTTTGAAAAAGAAAATAAAACTATGTTAAGTTAGAAAAAAAGTAGAAAGAAAATAGAAGAAATAGAGGAAGAAAGAGTTGGTATTTTTGAAGTCGTTTTTAAAAGAAGAAAATAAAGAGAAAGCAAGAACGTGAAAGTGTACTTGCCTATTTGGCGATTGCTTTATCTTGGCTCCGTAACGACGACTTACCTTGGCTTGAAGACGATAACTGCATAGCCAGTAAGATTGGATTTGATTTCCGTTCACATCACATCATCAAAACTTCGAGGAGCACTATGAAATGATACAGACTTAAAAGAAGTAATATATCATCATGAGCTATCGGTGACACTCACAATGGTAAGGCTATTCCGATGCTTTAAGATTCATATGGATAGCAGTCTAACCTAGGAGGGCAAATACCAAAAAACAAGAATAAACACAAAAAGTAAGCTTCGATTAAATTGAAAACAATGAAAGAAAAGAATAAGATTACATCGGTGTCACTCTCAATACAATTCTTTCTCTCTTTCTCTCATGAATCTCTCTCTAACCTAAGTTTACAAAGAAACAAAAAATTACATTTAAAAATAAAAATAAAAAGAAAGCAAAATCTATATAAACTAAGAGTCAAAACCCTAGCCCGACTCTCTCTGCCCTCTGCTCTCTGAAATGTGCAGTATTTATAGGATAAAATGGAAGTGGGGAAGAGTATGAAGATAAGGAGAACAAACACTCCTTGAACTGACTCAACAGAGCCGCAGAAATGCGGCTTTGAGCGCGTGGATCAGTGTTCTCTATTACAATTTGATCTTCAATTGGTTTTTTAGTTTGATGTTGGGATCTTCAGTATATATAGCTCAATCCTCAATTGTGAAATAAATCCTCCAAAATCTGATTTAGTTAGACTTGATTTGGGATTATCTTCTCCTTCTCCATTAATTATCACCTGCACAAATTAGACGTTAAGACAAGTTAAATAACAGAGTTTATTACACAGTAAATGTGGGGCTGTAATAATAAATATGCAAAATACGTGTACAATTAGCGAGCATAACATCACCAATCATTAGGTGTCAAGAATACCTGACCGTTCTTGTTGGTTCGAAGATGGACTTCAGACCACATGAATGAGATTTAGCGCAAGGATTATGTACTTTGTACATATTTAGTATTGACTTCAGTCCTTTCTAAGAGAAAAAAAAGGCATTTGTGTAGCCTGTCCCTACTGCTAATATTTTATAGAGGCTCATTCCTTGATAGACGTTTCATACTTTTATGGGGTTGAAGTAAAAAAGCAAAGTCTGTTGATAATTTGCCTGCACTCCTGTAGTTTCTTCGTTCAGTAGGCTGTCAGCTATGGTGTTCTCATATAGTTGACTAAACACCAAACCATTTGCATACATGATTTTTTTTCCGTCTTATCTTCTCCCAGTGCTGTTCACAATTGGCAGTCATGTTTTGGATTGTTTGCGATGTTTGAAATTCCCCTTTCCTTGTGGAATTGTGTATGATTCTACCGGCAGAAATATGACCAGAGGACTAGAACACATTTTATGCACAATTCAATATCAACTTGAACCAACAGAAGAAAATGATTTCTGCTTTGTGTGCCTAGTGATCTTTCCTTTGCCTTTGTTAAAAATAATAATCTACATCACTAAATAGTCACATCTTAAGGTGTGTAGAAAAGCCCTTTGATTCATTTGTATAATTGAAAAGGAAAGAACAAGGCAAATTACATAATACTAGAAGAAACTGTTAGTCCATTCTCAGTTTTTCTTACTGACGCTATTGCCTTAAAAGGCTTAAATTCAAAGTGATCTCACCTTTGTTAAGGAAGGTGGTTGAAATCTGTTTGCACATTAGAGATTTGTATTACCGTTTCACCTTTTTGTGCTC
This sequence comes from Agave tequilana, assembly GCA_038442645.1. Classification (NCBI taxonomy): domain Eukaryota; kingdom Viridiplantae; phylum Streptophyta; class Magnoliopsida; order Asparagales; family Asparagaceae; genus Agave; species Agave tequilana. Next base: position 208,400 of record JAVJIF010031676.1, read on the forward strand.
ACTTTATTCTTTACATGCTGCAAACCCAACCCCCACGCCGCCACACAAACACAAACACAATAACGATCCCAACAGCCACACACAGATTCACTCGCTCACACACGCACAGAGCACGTGCACAATCTAATCTTTTCGTTTAATTCATGTCCAATCGTAAGCTAAAAGTGTTTTAGTAAGAGGGTTAAGGCTATAGCTTCTTTCTTCAGTTCATTTTACTGTTGGATTATGAACTACGAGTGTTCATGGGTAGTAGATCATGGTAATGGATATGATGAGACTGAGATGAATGCTAAACACTGGTAAGATGGAATTAAGATGAATTAACATTAAGAAAGCCCAATAGTATTACTAATTTATTTGACAAGGGTTATACTTGCGAAGGATGATTCCAATTTCTGGGTGACAAGGTTCTAAAATGGATAGCCAACAAAGAACATGTAGATCAAAATAGTAAAAAGATCTCTTGATGTATCTTATTTTAGCAGGATAGACTTTTATAGAAATAAGTTTGTACATGAAAATCATGCAGAAGAAACATAAAAAAGATTAGCTAGTACTGTGTTTATGAGGTAGTAGGAGAAAATCATGCATGGAATCTTCTTTCTGATTTTTGAGTTTTCGCGTCGGTATAAAGTGTTTCCTAGGACACAATGTACATCAACTGTGGTGCTCCATGCAGCCAGTAAGAGGGTCAAGGCTATGGCTTCTTTCTTCAGTTCATTTTACTGTTGGATTATGAACTACGAGTGTTCATGGGTAGTGGATCATGGTAATGGATGTGACGAGACTGAGATGAATGCTAAACACTGGTAAGTCGGAATTAAGATGAATTAACAACTTTAAGAAAGCCCAATAGTATTACTAATTTATTTGACAAGGGTTATACTTGCGAAGGATGATTCCAATTTCTGGGTGACAAGGTTCTAAAATGGATAGCCAACAAAGAACATGTAGATCAAAATAGTAAAAAGATCTCTTGATGTATCTTATTTTAGCAGGATAAGACTTTTATAGAAATAAGTTTGTACATGAAAATCATGCAGAAGAAACATAAAAAGATTAGCTAGTACTGTGTTTATGAGGTAGTAGGAGAAAATCATGCATGGAATCTTCTTTCTGATTTTTGAGTTTTCGCGTCGGTATAAAGTGTTTCCTAGGACACAATGTACATCAACTGTGGTGCTCCATGCAGCCATGTATTGACGAGAGATCACGGCATTCTCAAAACTTTCTGTAGCCAGTTTGATTGATAGCATCCTCAGGTCTAGAGCATCGATGCTGGAGCTCCTGAGCTGGATTTGTCAAGTTTACTTAAAGCTTTATAGCTTCAAGACATTTAGACTGCCTCAGTTATTTCCCTGACATTCTATTGCTGCCATTGTGTAAATTACTAATTTTGCATATAGTTCAAATCTCTTATTATTTGTTTTACATCATCTTCTTCATTTTCCCAGTTGATCATAAAGCCTTCACCTTGCTCTTGACCTTTGCCAAACAATATTGTTTCCTGCTTTCAATTCACAGGAAGAAGCATGTCCTCTGCCATTGCTGCTGGATCTGCTTTGGCTTTCACTTCGGCGTTGCTCGATATTGGTGGCCGGACTACAAGATCCGATAACGGTAAAGAGTACTACCCCTACACAACCGGGAAAAGGCCTGACGTGCGTTGACTACGCGACCGCCTCACCCAGAAAGAAGCTTTAGGGGGGAGCCTCTTGCTGATGGCTTATGGGATTACCTCAAGTAGCATGCTGATTGTCACACTTTGTTGTCGCTTTATCTGTTTTCTGTCATCTGGAATCTAAAAATAAGTGTTGGCTTTTCATTTGGTTTGGCGTACGAATGATATGCTTACAGTACCTGAAAGAGGTGCTTTAGTTCTTATAAACTGTATAACTTCGAGAGTTGTATTTTGCATTTTTGGTCCAATTTACCTTTGCACATTTTTCTTGTTGAGAAACTTGGTGGCATTTTGAGGTTGTTTTAATGGTGTTTTCTATGGCTCAACTCGCATTTTGTCTCAGTATTGATTTTTAATAATGATAATAATACGGAGGGGATGTTTTTTTTTTTTTTTTTAATGCATGAATTCGATCTGCTATGCTAGCAGGGTATTGCCAAAGAAGCTTTGTGGTGTTTTGCATTTTTGGTCCAATTTACATTTCACAGAACATTTTTTGTTTATTGTGATAATCATAAATTATAAGGTGGAAATTATCCATTTTCGTGCTTTGGGGCCATATTATCCAATTATCCTATTCATAGTCAAGTTGAATTTTAAATTTTAGATCTTTAAAATTATATTTGAAAACTTTTTTTTTTTGGAGGTTTGTTGGGGTGGGGGGGGGGGGGGGGTGTGGGGTTGGGTGGGTTAGGATATGCATCTTAAAAGTAATTCCTTATTGGATATAAATATGGAACCTTAATTAAATATTAGATTTTGATGATATTAAAATCATAGATTCAAATCGGATTACTTATTGGGTCTTGATTCAAAAAAAAAAAAAAAAATTTGATAATTTGTTTGGTTTGGATTCTGCATGTAGATCTTGTTCCTATTTGGAGGATCCGACAGGAGCTCCACCCATTTCCCAATCGGAATCATTTATCAAAATCGATTGAAAGGAGGCTTTCTCACGTGACTTTTATAGAAACTTCTCAGAGTGTTTTTTTCTTCTTTTCTCTCAGCTCTCTTTACTTTCTTCTTCTTCTCTCTCTATAAAGCTGATCGTTTGATTTCTCACCGACGGACAACGATGTACCATTCATTGCTGCACCACGCTTCTGGAGAGTCTGAGTCCCAACATACTTATAGACTAGCTTGGTATCTCTCGGGAGAGAACCAATATTTCCTGCAGAAAAGAGGAGAGAAGAGCGGGGAGAAAAAGGAAAAAGAAAATGCCTCTTAAAACTTTGATGCAACCGTCTCCAACTTTGCCTCAGTATTCGAGATATTCAAGTCGGAGAACTCCCAAAATCAACCCAAATTCCTGCTTTTCTTGGCTGACAACGACCCATCTACAAATCGTAGCTGGTGCCCTGGTAATTTCTCCTCTTCGATTTTCCCCCCCCTTCTGTTTACTTGTTTCTCATTAATTCATGGACCCATATCAATTTTAAGCATTAAAATGACCAATAAAGGAAAACCCATATATATAATCCATTGATTTTGGGCTGCTGGCGTCAAGAAAGAATTTTGTGTCGTTTGGTGATGTTTAGGCTTGAAGTAATTTTTTCCCCTCATATTGTTTTTGTGAATATATGTGGCATGGACTCTGATCATTAGGTTTCAACAAGCATATAGTTTAAAATAATGGATGCTGGCTTGATTCTCATCCCTTTTGGATGGGTGATTTAATTTTTGCAAAGTTTGGGCAAGAGGTTCTGTTGTGATGAAACCTATGGGATTTTCGTGGAAAGTAGTAGGATTTGATTTCTGTTGACTCCATAATTTAGACTTTGCATCTGTGATTTATGTTTCTTGTACTGAACATTTCTTGCCCAAAAAACAAACAAAACAATTGTTGATCAAATATTTCGGGACAGTCTCTCATAACAATAAGACAATTCTATGTTGAAAAATGCGAGGTCGATGTTTTCTATATACAGGTTGAATTGGCTTATGTTGTTTCATGGTTGTAAATACTGTATCTGAACCAGAGGAAAGGATAACAACTTTATTAGTTCAATTTCACAATCTAGCATTTTCTGCTACAGTTCACATTCTCAAAGACGAAGATGCTTATTTAAGATTACCTAGTTCTAGAATGACATTATTTCATATGCGGCTCATTGAGATTGTTTTGTTCATAATACACTTAATGAGTGACACCATATTTATATATGGAATGTTGTATATGGCATTCTTGCTGTGTTTTATTTAATCTTTCACATTCTAATGTCATTCTTCTTATATAATTTTTTTGTTAAATATTGATTTGTGGTTTATTATTTGAGTTTCACCAGCCTTTTTTATTCTTAGATAGATATAGCATTATGATAGATTACTTTAAGGTGAGTGGTGTTGGTCTTGCTTGTTGCTTCTCTTTGTAAGTTATGTCAGCGACAGAAAAAAAAAGAAGAAAGAGAGAACAAATGGAAAATATCAAACTAGAAAGTGAAAAGAAGGAAATGTAATAAAGCAAGAAGAAAGTGAAAAAGAGATTCTCGGGACAGCTTCGAAGAGATAAATTTTTTTTCTGAGGATAAGGATGCTCTGAAGCAACATGCCACTTTACCTATATTACTGCTCTGCTCAATAATGCAAGGGAAGGGATTTCACATTTGGTGCATGTGGACCTATAAACAGGACCACTTGAAGGATGCCAACTCCTAGCGATAGCGAGAACAGAGAAGCGGAGAAAGAGAGAGAGATTTTGGTAGTTGAGGCTTATTGATGTAAATCTGATAATGTGTTTCGAAAACCTAAAACTCTTCAATTTCATTTCTGCAAGAGCCTTGCTGACTTTGTTTTACACTCCTTCTGCAGAAATGCCTTGTAAAGTACTGATCCTTATATTTCATTCTCTCCCTGCAACAGTAGCAGTCCTATATCTCATTAACTATCTATCATTATTTGGTTATTGAGATCTTACCTCCTTGTATATCAGTATTTAGAATGTCAAGCCCAGATAGGATGTAAATTTTGTCAAGGGAGAATGACACTAGCTTCTAGAAGTAGTAGAAACTCTGCCTAGGATCCTTCTGTGCTTGTTCCTTGCACAATTAATTTTTCTTTAACATGTATTGCCAAGCTTAAGGGCCTATTTCTCTTGGAAGATTGTGATGTGTGTCTGGCAATAGATTGAAAATGGTCACCGACCTTCTAGAAAGAGAGAGCAGATGAAATCTAAGTATATATTATATATGTCTTCATCATATAATTTTAATTTTCTCACTATTGAACTTCAGAATTGAATTTATCATTTATATCCTTCGCATATTCCATGTTCCCTTCCCTAGTTGTAGGGCAAGAAAATGGTAGGTAGTGCTACAATATTTAAGTGGGACATTTTGGGAAACTTCCAATAGGTTGTGAGCATTTTTCATATTTGGGCTTGAGTGATTTATGAGAGCCTTCTTTGATATTATGAAACTGCTAAGTTTTCTTCCAAAAAGTTAAAATTAGTTTTGGTTGCACAATCCTCAACTTACGGAAGTTATTTAAGTTATTTTTTACCATAAAAAGGAATTAAGTATTTTTTTTTTTGATTTAACTATTTTTCATATGATACTGATATTGTAATGATTTCGAGTAAATAAAGTTACTGGGATATTTTCAATTTGAATTCATGTAAACTTGGCACAAATAAAGGGAATGGAACAAATGGTTACTAATTTAACCTATCAAGTTGGGTGGGACATCTCTTCATCTTATCTTCTGAAAACATGAGTGATTATCTATCCCTCCTTATTCTTTAACAAGCGTAACACTATATAAGGTGGAAGAAGAATAGAACAGCCAACTGTACGAAGCATAGATGCTCAGATGGAGGTGCCATGCCTTTTTGGATATGTATTGGAGAAATTGATACTTCTATACTATAAAGGTACATCGGATTCACCTTTCACTGTATGAAAAAGATTTAGAATTCATATCTGAACACACCAGAGATTTTGACATATTTGTTAACATTAAAGCACTATAATTTAATAATGATGCTTGAATGTCTGGGTTCTTGATCTATTATATAGTTTTTGTCACTTTTTAGTCATTACTAACAAAAAACTATGATTCTTCAAGTACTCATTAATTTATATAAGTTGCAATCTTAATTTCTTAGGATTTTCATTCAGTGCATCTTAGTACTTTTGATGTATATTCTTCATTTGTTCACTTCTTGATGATGTAAACACAATACACATGTATGCATAGGCCTTATTTGGTTGCAAGAGTTGGGAGAGTAGAGTTAGCGGTTATATAGAGAAGAGTTGGGAAGAGTTAAAGATTAGGAGTTATTAACGCTTACACCAATTTGAAATGGTGTAAGAGTTAAGATCTTGCCCCCAAAAAGTAAGGGGCAAAATGCATATTGTTTTTTCAAAATCTCAAGTTTGTCCTTGACAAGACTCACCATAATTACATTCTACTCTTGCAAAATTTGGGTGTTTGGAAGAGTTAGCAAGAGTTAGAAGCCTAACTCTTGCTAACTCTGTTGCCAAACAAGGCCATTGTATTTCTTACATGCGCACGTCCATGCTTTGTAGTAGCACACTAAAGATTAGCATAAGAAATGAGTGGATTCTTAAGAAGTTAGTGTCGCTTCAATGGTGAAGAAGATGAGAAAGAGTTGTCTTAGATGGTTTTGTTTCCCACGAGGATCAATGAGTGTGTGAGTCACGAGGAGTGATGGGATGGTAGTTGTTGGAGCAACAGAGATTAGGGCTAGACGTAATTGAACAAAGACTGAGGCAGTAAACTAGGATATGTTAGGCGAGCATGGTTGATGGCCCTTAGATGATTTGAGCGATAGAAAAGGAGTAATGTAACTGCCCCCAGTTTTGGTATAAAGCTTTGTTGTGAGGGGCATCCATGTACATGCTTAGTTTCTCAAAATGCTGAAGTCTTCTTGTTCCCTCTCTTTCCCATTATCATACCAAGGTCACAGTTGCTGAGGTACCTCGAGAGAGAAAATTAAAAGGGAAACTATATTACTGTATTCTTATCCTCAACTCTCCAAAGAGAAAAAAGCTTGTCGAGACAACACTTGTCTTTAAGAACTATTACTGTTTCAGCTGGAGCCTGGATTGGAAAGCAGCCTCTGATGAGAGGGAGCCACATTGCAGCTCCCATTCAGCAAGGAATATTGTGCAAAGATGTGAATATATTGCCCATGGGAATATTTCACAGAGTCTAGTGATATACCACTAAATTTTACAACCGAAGGTTTGGTGGGATAATGACTCTTGAAAACAGGTTCGCAGCTGGTGAACTATGACATTAGAGGTTTTAACTGTCAGATCACTTGAAAGCCCTCAGCTTGTGTCGATGCTTATGGTTTAATGGGGCATAGATTTGTTTCAAAAAAATTACGGGTTTTTCTTTTAGTCTCTTCTGCATCTTCCTTTAGTAACAATTACCATACTCCCGTAGGATCTTGTATATGGCACAACTAACACTAGAGGGGGGTGAATAGTGTTTTAAAAAACTTTTAATAAGAAATGTTAGTAACTTGAAAAGTATAGAACGCAATTACAATATCAAACCAGAAATCAATCGCAAAGACAAGAGATTTTATCCTAATTTGGTCCTCCAAACCTACATCCAGTCCTCAAGCAACTGGTTGAGATTTTTTCTTAACCATGATCTTGAGAACTACAAAATCAACCTTGTACACCAATTACCAAGTTTCTATGTTAATTGTTACACCATCTCTCTAGAAACAAAGAGATCTTTTGCTTTCACCGAAGTACATGAAATTACAAGCCTTGATTGTGATGTGAATGTGTATCTATCTTTGGCTTATAGGTTTTCTCTTCTAAAGAATGCCTAATAGGTTATTTGAATGAGGAACTAGGCAATGGAAGAGTTTTGATTGTTCTTAACAGAATTTCAGAATTTGGAGTCAAGAACACAATGTGTGAATTGATGATGCCAATTGAGGAATGTCCCTCTATATATAGTCAAAAATCATAACTGAATATCAGTTATTAGGGCAGTTATTGACATTCAAATTCAAATAAAATAGCTATTAGAAAGGATAAGAAGTTCAAATAATCAAAATGTTCAGATCTTCTGTAACATCTATAAACTGATAGATTAGTCGACTAGGAGA